>JAHLKD010000110.1:0-175446 GCA_025526935.1 Cladochytrium replicatum
TAACCCTAACACTAACCTAACTAACCCTAACTAACCCTAACTAACCCTAACTAACCCTAACTAACCCTAACTAACCCTAACTAACCCTAACTAACCCTAACTAACCCTAACTAACCCTAACTAACCCTAACTAACCCTAACTAACCCATGCTCTAGCCCACGAAATCAAAGGAGTCTCTCCCAACCGCATCATCGCCTAACCCATGAAATGAAAAGACTTAGTGAAAAACCCACCTACAAGAGAGATTGAGATAGCATGAATTACAGTTGAAGCAGAATAAATTGCATCTGGAAGGTCCGTCCATGGTTAATAAAAATGGGTTGGACGGTCCATCCACGCCTAATAAAAACGTGTTGGACGGTCCGTCCGTGGCTAATAAAAACGCGTTGGACGGTCCGTCCGTGGCTAATAAATTCGAGGTGGACGGTCCGTCCGCATTTAATAAATTCGCGTCGGACGGTCCGTCCGAATGTTATTAACATTCCGGCTTGGAATAACTGTTAGGGCTCAGTCAGTACTATGGTGGGTGACCACATGGGAATACTGGGTGACGTAGATCCTTTTTCCAGCCTGTATTTTTTCATGTTGAGTGAACGTGCACCATACACGTGTTGGGGGTATAACTTCTTTTTTCGCATGTTGCCCAACCAAGCGGGAACCCATGAATTTATTCACCCTCAGCGCGCCGTCTCGTGGAAACATGCTCACGTGATCATGCTCGGGGACCAGCCCACAATCTTTGACTGTTGAAGTGATTGGAATTGGCAAGGGTGACCGGTGTCGATCGGCATAAAGTTTCTGGGACTGTTGTGAGAATCGGATCTGACTGAGAAGTTCCTTGTGGATAGCCTTGATCTGTTTGGCTTTCGCTTTGGCTTTAGGAACGAAATAGATCGTGGGAAGTTCAGGAACAAACGAGAGATTATGACCGTAAATTGCAAAGAACGGAGAGAAGCCAGTAGTTGCATTGACAGAGTTGTTGTAAGCGAATGCAGCGAGAGGAAGATATTGAGGCCAGAGGGTCGGTTGAGCGCTTGCGAAACATCCGAGATATTGCTGAACAGTTTTATTCAGGTTCTTGGATTGTCTATCGGTCTGAGGGTGGAATGCAGTAGAGAGTGCACGTTTCACACCAAGAAGTTCAAAGAAGCGTTTCGAGAATTTTGACTGGAACTAAGGTGATGATCTTTCTAGGGAGACCATGGTTCGCAAAGAGAATTAGGCATCAATCTTCGAGCTACATGGGTCAGTAACTATGAACTTAGTGACCTTTTTCAACAAATACCGCAATGGCATCGTAAGTGCCAATAGGAGGAAGAGCAGTAACTAAATCCATAGTCCAAGTTCCAAATGGTGGATCCAACGGAATAGACTGGAGAAGACCAGCAGGAGCTTGTCGAGCAAGTTTTTGTCGTTGGCATACTTCGCAGGTACGTGTATAGCGTCGAACCCATTTTGTAATACCACGCCAATAGAAGTCTCGTAGAATTAGTTTGAGAGTCTTAGCGGATCTGAAATGGCCAGCCAAGGGAGAATCGTGTCGGTATTCGAGAATACAGAATCGAAGAGTATCGGTAGGGACAACAATGAGCCCATCCTTGGTAAGTACAAGATTGTTCTTCTGTGCAAATTTTTTTTTCTTAAGATGAGTTTCCTTCGGTTCGGCATTGTCGGGGGAGCTCCAAGCTTCGACTATGTCATCAATAAGTTTTGGTTTCTGGGTTGAGGATTAACGGAATCGGAATCGTCAGAAATAGGGTTAACCCATTCGAGTTCGGCAAAATCGACCGGAACAGAAGGTAAGAGCTGTTTGGTTAGTTTAGTTGTGAAACTATCCCCTCCTAACGAGAAGTCGCTCCAGCGACTTAAAGCGTCAGCGTTGCCATTAGAAGTGCCTGGACAATATTGAATGTTAAATTCTGTGTACCCTTGGAGGGCTTACCCATTGTTTTGTGCAATAGGCTTTTCTCTTGGGCTTGAGAAGGTTTTATGCTATTGCTCGATTTATGCTTTGGGCAGTCATGCTGTTTATTTTCTTTATTGTAATTGTTGAATATTCTTCTGTGTGGGAATATTTATTGCGGTGTGAGGGTGGCTGGTTCCTTGAGACAGTGGAACAAACCAAACACTCACACACCACAGGTATAAATAAAGGAGACAGTGGAACAAACCAAACACTCACACACCACAGTCTTCCTGGTTAGCAATCCCAGCCTTGATTTGTATTAGCCACAGAGTGCTTGTGTGCAACAAGGGAATTTGCTTTATCATCACCCCATATTCAACTGGGCCAAGAGACGGAACCTGGAGCTGTTGTGCTAGCTAAAGTACAGCTAAACACGCCCTACCGCTGCCAGGAGAAGCCCTTGGTTTTTAACATTGAATTTCGAAACAAAAGTTGGCAAGGAGAGAAGCCCAACAAGCTTGTTGGTGATTGAGGACGCGCTTCATGGCAAAATATCGAAGATTGTTATGGTCTGAGCGAACAGCGAATGAGGTGAGTGGAAGTAAAAGAGCGCGGAAATGATCCAAAGAATCAACAATCGCTAATAATTCCTTATCGTGTGTATGGTAGTTGGCTTCCGCAGGAGTGAACTGACAAGAATGATAGCCAACAGGATGATAAAGACCATTGTCATGAAGTTGCGAAACGACACCAGCAAGAGCGAAATCACTAGCATCGGTATCGACAATGGTCGGCAGAGCGGGATCGAAATGACGGAGAAAGGGAGCAGATGTAAAGAGGGCCTTCAGTAGAATAAAAGCATTCTGACAAAGATTGTCCATTCAAAGGAAACTGATTTGCGCAGGAGCGTAGTGAGCGGGCGAGCAACATGAGCAAAGTTTGGAATGAAGCGGCGATAATAATTGCAGAATCCAAGGAAGGATTGAAGTTGCTTAACTGAGGCAGGTGTAGGCCAGTCGCGAACTGCAGCAAGTTTGCGATTATCCATTTTAACACCTTGCGCCGAGAACCAGTGGCCAAGGAAGTCAATCTCTTCAACAACGAAAGAGCATTTCTTGGGATTGACAGGAATGGCATGCTTATGAAGAGAAGTAAGAACGGCTTTGACGTGATCAACGTTGGTATCGAAATCTTCGGAGTAGATCAGGATGTTGTCTAAATAAACAACAACGTAGCTGTCGAGGTGATCTTTCAAGATATCCTTCATGAAGTGCTGGAATGCAGCGGGAGCATTGGTAAGTCCATAGGGAACTACAAGGTCCTCGAATGACCCAAAATGACAGCGGAAGACAGTTTTCCACTCATCGCCTTGACGGATGCGAACAAGATGGTGGGCATTCGGGAGATCGAGCTGTGTGAACCAACATGCATAACGCAAACAGTTAGAAAACAAAGATATGGGATACCGATTCTTGATCGTTATTGTATTTAAGCGGCGATAGTCAACAGCGGGCCAAATTCCACCTTTCTCTTTCGGAACAAAGAAAATAGGGGCAGCCATCAGTGAAGTCAGGGGTAGAATCCAACCACCGCGGAGAGCATCGTCAATATATTTTCTCAGCTCTTCGTGTTTGTGATCATTCAAAGTGAGACAAGGGAGGAAGAGGTTTCCCAGGTTGTCGACAGGGCAATCGTAGGTATGATGTAACGTAATTGTAGGATTCGTAAGAACAACGGTAGCAAAAGAGAGTGGAACGGCGATCGTAGACGAATTTAACGGAATCGCGTCTCGGACATAAACATCGAGAAGGGGGTCGTTGAAGAAGTGTTCAAAGAAGAGGGAGTCGAGATCGGAATCAACAGAAGAAGGAAGAGATGTTGAAGAAACACAATGCAATTTGCAGAAGTCGCCGTTGAAGAAGATTTGCATTGTAACCCAGTTGATTTGCGGGTTATGTTCTTTGTGCCAGGGAACGAGATCGTGTTTTGATTCGAAAATGCGGAAAGTCTTTTTCTCAATGTGAGTACCAAAAGCAAGCATAAGGGGTTCAGTTTCGAACTCAACAGGATTAGCAACATAGGTACCATCGCCAAGTCGAACTTTGAGAGGAGATTCGGTGGGTTGAGGATTCAAAAGAAGTTTTTCAATTATTCGAGGATGAAGAAGATAATCAGTGCAGCCAGTATCAAGGAAAGCAACAAGGTTGGTTTGAGAGTTCTGGGAAAACAAGGTAACAGTGAAAGTAAAATGTTTCTGCGGATGCAGCGAAAGAACACTGATCTGAATCTCTTCGTCCGATTTGATTTGCACCAGAGAGCTGGACTCGTTCACTGGCGCATAACTATATTTTGGGTGAATACAGTCTTGTTGTAAATGTGTTACATACTGTTTGAAGTTGCCCTTTCTATTATAATTTGTTGTCCTTAGTAACATTTGATGATCAGATTTTAATGTCAATTCAAAACATATCTTCGACACTGGGTGAAAAAGACAGCATTGGCCCCTGAGTGAAAAAGACAGCATTGGCCCCTGAACCAGCCAGTGCTGTCTTTTTCACCCAGTGTCCAAGTCCCTACACTGCATGTTATATACAGAGAGAGCTTCAAAAAATTTCACATCACGATTTATCAACTTTGTACTTTCTCAATGGAGATAGCGGATCACTGTATTGAGCACATTTTCCTCTATAATTCTCGTTTTTAAGTTGCTACTTCTCAGATGTATGTTGTACAAAACACCCATTTACGATATTCAAGCAAGAATCCGCACAATGCATCCTGATCCTGCCAACTGTCCATCGGTGTGCGCAATTTCTGTATTTTTAAATCTTAGGTGGTCGCTGAAACCTTTGTTGCCGCAATGGCATGCTCCATGCAATCGCACAAAACGTAGTCTTCCGAGATCAAGTTTGTGGGCAGAAGCGTTGACGACACTGCTATAAGTTGAGGCATCGCAGAGTAATGCAGGCATGGAGAGTCAAAGCATTGCGTTCGTGGCTACTATTCTTTGCTGCATATAACCAAGAATACTGATGGAGTGAAGGGCAGCGAGAATTGAATAACGAAGAGTGAATACTATTGCACAGCAAACCGAGCCAAAACCTCCCCCTGATTCGCAGCGCATGTCTAGGATGCGCTCCCTCTGGACGACGATTGTTGAAAGGAACGATATTTAAATTCCATGTCTCTGATGCTGGAAAAAAACAGCAGATCTCCGACCTACGGTCACTGATATCGCTGTAACGAAAAGAGGGTAGGGGGGGTCGACTCTGATCACAGGGCAACAGCCAAGATCACGCGCATTGATGTTGATGTGGGACCCTTGCACTCGCCAGGAGTGATCACTTGGTCAGCATCAGGGTTGGTTTCATCGTCATCTCGTCATCGTCGTTGTCGTGCAATATTGCTGCAAATCACGGGAAAGATCGACAGGGAAATGAATGTATGGAAGGGGCGGAATTCTTTTGCGTGAGAGCATGAGAATTGAGTCTAGCATAGAGTTTTCGTTGCCTCGCCTCGATCGATGTGTTGGGACAGGTGGGTAGTTAAACTTAGATGTGGTGACTGGTGATCAACTTTGTGCTTGTCATTTTTCAGTTGCTCACACTTTTCTTGCTTGGTCTCTCTGATTGAATGTGCGGACAAGATTAGTAGCGAGTCTCCTTGGGAGGCATCATTCGCAGGGAACTCTCGGTGAGCTGTTAAAAAATAAGAACTCTGCTGAGTATTTTCAAATTCATGTATTCTCAATCCACGTGGGATTCGCGATTCGAATTTGGCGAATTCAAAACTCAACTCAAACCTAATCCTACAATAACATACCAAGACAAACCCCACTGGGAAAACACACACAAGTCAAAAACAAACAAAATGTCGCTCAACTCGCCAACGTCGAATCTCAACATTGCGTCGCTACGGAACCGCTACGATACTGAGCTGCAGATGCTGCAAACCCGTCTCGCCCAACTGTCCAAAGAATACCATAACATGCTCGACACGTTTACTGCTCACCAGAAACAGACAGTCCCAACAGCACACCCATCGCCACCACGCTCGCCTGCAGACAATGCATTCGACTACATCACAGTTTATGAACGAGAGCTGTCTCAGCTACACCAGCGACTGACGCAGCTCACCATCGAACGCGAGCTGCTTCCCGATGCGCCAACCACTCGGGATGAGTCACCATTTGAGGATGGCGTGTATCACGTGGATGGTGTCAGTGCCGATCAGAACGCCAAAAACGGCGATCACTGGAATCACAAAAACCAGAGCACCCTGAATCACAGCTCAACCTCACCGCAGAGACACAACCACCACACCCACAGTCACTACCTCCACCACTTGAGCAACACCGCAATAACTGTACAACCACACCTGGAACGGAAGATGCTGTCGCTCTCTATCAGCAACTGACTCCATTTGTTGTTTTTCGCGCTAGTGTATTTTTTTTATGTGTCATCTCATGGACTTTTCTATTTTTATAATACATTTTTCTACTGTTTACCAAACCTATCAGACCAAAGAAGGGTTTCGGAGGTTGACTTGCTGATTTATTTCAAGTTTGGTAAACAGATCATAGTAACATTGTCAATTTCCATTAACCATCACGTTCTCTCAAGCTCGACAAAGCGAGAACTGCCTTCGTCCCAACATTCCCCTCGTCTCCGATGGAGGAAACCAACTTGTACACTTTGTCCTCATCCTGCCTAGCCGTCTCCACCATCATAACGAGGCGTTTGATCCCAATGCTGAAGTATGGTCCACCTCCTCTCTCATCAGGCTGGTACGCTGCCTTGATTGCCCCGATCGCTGTGCGGCGATCACGATCGCTAAACACTTGCATCTCATGAAGAACCGCATCCAGAGACTGAAAGTCTGTGATGTTAGGCACGTGGATTGCAACATTAAAGGCATCAGTAGCTTCCATTTGTTCCAGCACGCTACGCTGAGATGTCGTTCCTATCACAAGCAATCGTTTTCCTTTTGGCGGCGATTTCTTGAGGAGGACAAGCAGAGTCTGAAGGACTGCGTTCGAAAAGCGGGGTCCAATTGATACGTATTCTGAGATAACGGGGAAAAACATAAGTTCAAAGAGAGCTTGGAGCACTTCACATGCATACCAATGAGGCGCTCGATGGAGTCGATTATGATGACGCTGAACGGAGACTTGTATGCATCTGCGAATACTTTACTGATGGCATTCATTTTGGCAGTTTCGGACATCCCAACCATAGTTTCGGGCGAAACGAGTTTGATGAAGGGGAAGTTGCTGCTCATGGCGATGCTAGCTGCTAGTGCAGTTTTGCCGCTGTTTGGTGGTCCTGCAAAATTTCTAAACATGACACAGTGCGAGCATGACACAGCAGTCTTACCATGGATGAGTGCAGTCACGTATGGTGTACGTTTGGATGTCCTGACTTGCTCAATGAACAGCTTTCCATCATTGATGATTCGCTTGAAAATGACAAACAATTAGAGAAGGTTTCGTCGAAAGAGTCAAGCACACCTCAATATCACTGTTGAACTTGATCACTCCATTGGTGACACACTGCTTAAGCTCCATATCCGACACACCAAACGCAGCTTTAACTTCATCCAGTGCCTGCAGGAAGTCCTCTCTGCAAACTTTGATATTTTCGTAGTCCTGCTTGAGCGTAGCGAGTGTCCCGACCTCAACGTGTCGACCGAAGGCGAAAGACGAAGCTGCCTTGACAAGACCTACCGTCACAAATCAGGAAACTTAGGACTCGGGACCGACGAAGAGTCCAGGCAAAGTACCTGCAATTTCAGCGCCGCTGTAATTTTTCGTAGCCTGAGCAAGTTCTGCCAGGTCAACATCTCGATCCAGCATGCCGTTCTTCGCCATCTATAAATGCCACGAAATGATTTAACGCATTCGAAGGGAGACCATCTTCTACCTATTACCGTCGATGTGTGGACTTTGAGAATCTGAACTCGACCTGTCTCATCGGGTAAACCGATCTCCATATGAATTTCCAGACGTCCTTCAGATAAGCATAAGCATATCGTTCAGCAGCTAAACTCGCACTATTGTTACCTGGTCGAAGGAGAGCTTCGTCGATCATGTCCATTCGGTTGGTCATTCCGATGATCAAGATATTGTTGAGCTGATTTACACCATCCATTTTGGATAGCAGCTGGTTCACAATAGAATCGCCAACGCCCGTTCCGTCGTTTCGTGACCCACGCTGACGACAGATAGCGTCTAATTCATCAAAGACTATAATATGAAGCTGAGACTCTTCTCCTCGTTGTTGATACTGGGCAGGAAACAAAATGAGATCTTGATACGGATCGACGCCTCGATATTACCTCTTGTTCAGCTGGACCAAAAAGCTTTCTGACATTTTCCTCGCTCTGCCCGACGTATTTGTTCAAAATTTCTGGGCCGTTCACGATCAAGGGCTCGTGAGAGTTGAGCATCTTTCCGATCTGACGTGCAAGAAGCGTCTTTCCAGTCCCAGGTGGGCCATAAAGGAGCAGACCTTTAACGTGTTGGATTCCCAGGCGTTCCACAATAGATTGAGGGAAAGTGCGTGAAGCGAATGCACGACGAAATATGGCAGAAAACTCGTCATCGAGGCCACCAATTCCAAGGTCTTCAAATTTGAAATTTGCTTTGATGAGAGGTGCGGCAACGCTGATTTCAGGCACAACGTTGTTAGCAATTTTTGGGTGACTTAAACATCCAGCATACCGCTTGCCTCCTTTTAGCTTGATCTTTGAGCTCCCCAACTTCCCGATTGTAACCGAAGTCTGTGGCATTAGCATTCCAAGACTCTGTTGAGGGCCTCTGGAACTATCGACTTTGCCAGAACGCAGACTCTCTTGGTCGACCGTAAAGAGCGATATGATGATCGCTTCAAGTTTGATCCCCCGAAACTCAAACACCATGGGCTGACCAACTGAGAAGATCTGTCCCTCAAAGTTTCGAATGAAAATCGACGAGATCTCCTCCACGTCGATGAATTCTTTGTAATCTTCAGTTTTGCTGAAGAATCCCACCTGGATGGCGATCCCGGGAATAAGATTTAACCAAAAACAATCGATGCGGCAAAAAGAATACCTGAATTTCCATGGTAGAGATGTAGACATTGCTTCCTAGGGAAAAGGGATTGAAGGTTCGAGCGTTGACTTCTTGACCCAGACTCAGATCAGCCCACTTGCGCTGTACTTGGGTCAGGCCCAGTTCACCGGAATTTAATTCACTTGGTCTGGAAGACGATTGAAATTACCACCCTATCGATCCAAGGATGCGACTAATTACTTGATTGTAAACACAAATCGCTCATTGACGATGATGTAGGGCTCATTTGGCGGAAAGTCTCTTGAAGCGACAGCGACAACATTTGCGAGAGCGTAAGAAGTGTTTGGTGACGATACGATGCGCATCTTTGGGGGTGTTTGTTGCGTTTCGCCTTGTTCGGACACGTCGTTTACGTGACGTGGGATTCGAGAGTCTGTGGCGCTGCGTTGGATTGGGAACAATTTTTGACATGTCGAGGAAGACGAAGGTATTTTGTGCATTTGAAAATAAGTTTTACTGCTTGTGGAAAGCGCTGAATGGATGAATGAATGACGGTCGCTGCTAGGCATTCCCGACAGCTCTGTTCCCAGAATCTGACAACAGACCTCCTCTTTCATTTGGTACTCGGGGTACCGCAATTTTCGGCCATGACATCTTGACACCTGGAGCAAATGCCATCGTTTTCCAGCAGGACCGTCGTTCAGGTGTGGACTACATTCATCTATATCTTCTCTGATTAATCGATCTGGTTGGACTTCAGATCGATTGATTCCTATCAGTCCTCCTAGGAAATGTGCTCCACGTACAAGGATGTGGAAACTTCCTCCAGATGAATCATCTATAAATCTCTTTGTTGAGGAATCGGTGAGCTATAAACCCCTACCTTACCGATGACAGCCTTCTTACTTTTGCACATGATTTGAAAGATGAGATACTTTGAGTCAAATTATCCCGAGACCGACATACCAAGGCAACTTATGAAGCCTCTATTGAGAGAAGGCGCTCGAATTGAATTTATAGACTATTCAACTCCACCATTCGCGGACAATCAAATGATCCTGTATCGGACAGAACTGCAACCACAAGGTTATGTAGCATTCGCCGGTGGTGCTGTCATGAATGAACTGTGTGAGTGATTAAAATTAGCTGAGTAGAGTATTCTGATGCCCTGTTTCTCGAAGATTTTATGAATCGTGCTTCAATCGGTCCAACCACGCAATGTGTGTTCACCCCAACCGCAACCTTCAAAACTCCAATAAATCAAATATCTGAATCATCCCAAGCCAGTAGGTATGATGCTTGCAGAAAACCGATGAGCCTTTTACTTACCCAATCGATTGTATAACAACAGATCTACTTGCACTCAGATTGCGAAACGTTGTAAGCTATTGCCGTGTCAGCGAGAATCCAGTCTGTGAAAATGACGATGGAGCTGATTTGCATAGCGAGTCCTATCCACGTAGCTCTCCTCGAGTCACGGTCGACGTGATTTCGAACGCACCATATCAATGTGACCCTGTTTGCGTGGACATGAATCCCCATATTTTGTCCGAATCGGCTATTCTTCTTAACGACGGGTCGATTGCTCTCTGGAATTTGGACCGTCTCAGGTAGCGTCTGTAAATTATTCTTTCCTATGATTTCAACTTGGCTGATTGATCGTATATAGCCACCAAAGTATCCGAGTTCGAAAAGTATCACCAGAGGACAACTACATTTGTTGCGAGTACTTGGCTCATCCCAAAACAATCATGCTGACCACATCAAAAGGACTGGAAACAGTTGATTTCAGGGTGAGTTTTTGCTGTTTGGGAACACTCGAGAATAAGCTTAAGAACCCTCCAGGAATCGTCCGTTTGCATGAAATTTGCGCAATGTGCATCAGGCGATGACAATGTTATTGGCGCCAGAGTGCGTCCAGATATGCGTTTCCAGGCAGCTTTAGCTTCAAGGAAGTCGATTTGCTTATATGATTTGCGACATACATCACAACCACTCCTGAGATGGGGCTTCCAACGGTCAGATGACACCATTGGTGGTCTCTCTTTCGTGACTACTCCGCACGGATCAGCTCTTCCAAATGATACCGGTAGGAAAATAGGATGTGTGGTATAAACATCACGTAAACTGATTTTGGCACCAGCTATATTAGTTGCTTGGACTCGACACCGCTCTGACATACTCGCGCATTATTTTTCTGAATCGTCGTTGCGCACCTCAAGTAACCAAGGACTGGGACTATCGCAATCAGACACAGTCATTCCTCCTCGTTCTGTCCGGCCGCCGCAGTTGCTTTCTCCCTACCATTTATGTCCCCAAGCAGGCAGAGCCCTTGATTTGCTATATCCCTCCACGAACTTTGGCGACTTTCCAACGAAAGATGGAAAACATCGTTTTGTAAGGCTCAAAGATGAAAAGTATCTCCAATCTCTCGGCGTTCGACCATTGCGCACATCACTTACTTCGCATCCTCCACTTGTGTCACTTCTTGCGGATTACAACCCAGGCGTGCAGAGCTCAAATTCTCTCGCACAGAGCGATGGAACTATCCATTTATTCCAAATGTCTTGGGATGGTGCCATTTATTCACAATCGTATCGATACGAAGCAACGATGGTGAATAACGCACCTCTTGGAAGTCTGGTCAGGGTTACCAACTTTGAAGCCAATGAGGTTGAGGAGCAGGATTCTAATATGGAAGAAGATTTCCACATTGATCCATACGCACACAATGATGACGACGCCGAGCAAACGGTTAAGTTGTGGATAAGCAACGAACGAACGGGAGGTTAACTGTTTGCATTTTGACAGCTTTCAAAGGCGGTATCTGAAAGTTGTTCAGATGCTTTTCAAGAGACTGAGCGACGGAACTTCTTGAAAGAAGAGAACGGGGTCGCCTTTCCATTTACCGCTCACGACATTTTTGACATGACGCCGGTGTGGAACTGTGCGTACTTTCCTGAGTCCCAGTTTAACCATGCTTAACTCCACTTATTTTAGTGGTACGGCAACAGCTCGGGTCCTCAGATTTCAACTTTCGCAATTACTCACACCATCAAGGGATAACTAATAGTTCCACTAGCTACGACTTGGAACGTTCAAATGTGCCGCCTGTCGCTAAATGGGAAGCCGGGGATGTACCTAAGCTCTCAGTGAAAGTTCCCAAGATTGGCGGGGGCATTGCGAACAACCAAACCGTAACGACCTTCTCGATCGCGGAATGTTCAGTCTTACACGAATCTTTACGCTCAATCGCCACTGATAATACACAAGCGGAGCGTCGGCTGGCCGATCGGTATACAAACGTGGCCAACGAGCCAGCTGCGAGGAATAGTGCGTTTCCGACATCAGATCCAGCCTTCCCTTCGAAAGTCAATGCTGTTTCGCTGGGAAGAACAGCAAGGCTACTTGCAGCATCGACCGATGTTGCATGGTTCAATCGACGCTGGGAGACACTCGAAGAAGAAGCAGATGACGCAATTTCTGTGTTTTCTCATGAATCTCTTCCAAGTTCCCAGCATTCGGGAATTGACTCTGATGGAGGAAACAGTTTCGTCTCGAATGTCTCTGGTAGGAGCGGTAGGCGTCGACGACAGCCCCTTGGAAAACGCACAAAACTAAGTACAGTTTATCACAAGCGGGCAGCCAAAGGAATGCGAACTTGGGCATACAAGCTCCGGCGGCTTACTGACAGCAGCGGGACGACAACTCCAGCTTCGGATTCCGTACCGTCTCAACCGCCGCCGGGACGACTGTATTCGGTTTCAAACGGTCCGACCGATGAAGAGCGTTTCGAACTCACCAGTTTTGCGTCACATCTCCGGAACCTATTCCATGAATCCGGGAAGTCATCTGTACTCTCACAGCCAGTGCCTGACATTCCCACGAAACGACGGCGAAGACGCTCAATGTCTTCAGGGGGCAGCATCATAGACTACAGCAGCGGATACTCAACGGAAATGGATGGCACAGTTCGTACTGATGAGGACCAGAGCGATTCTGGTGATGATGAAGAAGACATGCTGACAGAAGAAGAGCACGAAGCAGAATTGTTATGGGCAATGCGAGCGTCACAGGCGAGTGAAGCCGCGGTGGTTGGGCGGGAAGTAGAGGAAGAAGTTGAAGAGGACCCCTTCTGGGACAGCATTTTTGGTGGTGGGTCCGTTGGCGTCAGTCAAGGAATCGCTACCGTTTTGAGCAGCAGCAGGAGCAGGGAATCGATGAATGGCGGAGTTTCAGCGAGCCAACCTGTATGGTTGTCATCCTCATCATCAGCTGACGGCGGAACTTCCGATTTACTTCGGAGCTTTAGTCAACCTGTGTTGGGTGATCGAGGATTAATGAACGTCGACGGCTTACAGCTGCACAACTCGTTCGCGGGGATGTCCAACGTTCGCGGTGCTGCTTCACAAAGCCAAAAGAAGAAGCGAAAGTCAGGCTTCTAATACATCCGGTTGGAATTCTCGCTAGTTCTTTCTGTATTATTTGTTGAGATGATGTTGAAAACGAATTTATGTATCAATAGTTTGGGCAGCCTCAACCAATAATGCCGATCAATTAGAATGCTTCACGGCTGACATATCGAAAACACCAAGGGAGGAGAACCAAGAAATTCTTGAAATGAAATGAGGCGACTCGAATCTACAGTTTCTCTTAGGATTTTTGTGTAGCTACACCGCAAAGCTCGGCCTGCACATCAAACGAACCAAACGCACAACGAAAAGAAATTCATCACATGCATACGACATGAAATTCGGGATAAGAAATCAGAATACAGCGTAACGGGGAAGAAAAGGAAGCACTTCGCTAGATATAGGCAGCGTCTGATAAAGTCAATAAACCAATGAGTGCACTTTCTGACGACTTCGCTCAAATGACCATTCGTTGCCCAGATCGTCCTTCATCGTTGGGCCGTCTTCTTTCCCCCACCGTTCCCAAGGAGCATTTTGAGACCTTTTGCAGTTTTCTTGAACAGACCTCCAAAGTCGTGCTCTTCTTTCGCCGGGCGGTGACCAGTGTCTTCAACGTGCGACACGGTAATCGGGCTGGCAATAGCAAGTGGGGATTTTGGAATATCCTCCTTCGCCTCCTTCCTCTTCAACCACAATGCAGAATGCGCGTTTCGGCTCAACGAGTCGTTCAACCTCTCTGCATTAAAGCCGTTCGGGGAAGGGTACTCATCTTCTTCCACTGTATCATTTCCAGCACTCTCTTCAACAACCACATCAACTGCCTCGAACTGTTCTTCCTCGAGATCTTCCTCATCTTCATCGCCGTCACTGTCAGACGCGGACATAATGGGGTTTTCAGTATTTGCAGCGGCACTTCGAAGCTGTTCGCCAAGCAGGGATCTTTGCGCACCAGGCGCATGGGAAACATCGGACTCTCCGAAACCATTACTAATTCCAATGCTCTGGGTCTTGATGACAAGTTCATCCACAACTGCTGATGTAAATCGACTCCCAGCAGGTGGCAAAATGTCGCCCTGTAAGGGAGACCCTTGGGCAGGGGATGCTCGTGAGGGACTCAGGATCGATACTGGTGGAACACTAGTGTTTGCAACGTCGTTGCTGCTGTTGATTGATGACGGAGAATCTCTGCGAGTGGCCTTTCCGATCAGTCTCGAAAGAGAGTCGCTCTTGAAGGGTGACGAGTCGGCACTAAAAACTCGGTTCTTCCCACGCATTTTCCTGTACACTTTTGTGCGCTCTTCCCAGTCTTCGCTATCGTATTCCTGGGTCACGAGTCGATCGCTCCAAGTGACACGCCGGCGAGGACGTCCAGTAGTGTTTGAGCTGTATGTTGACTCGGTCTCGTCGCCGTATATCGCTTCCTGGCGCGCGTAGAGAGTGCCATCTGGTGCAAGGTAGTACGTGGGACCGTTTGCGACATTGTACGGTAATCGAGGGAGCGATCCGTACGCATGGGGCATTTCGTAATATTGCTGCTGCTTATTGCCACTCTCCGGAGTCGAAACAGCGTATGTCAGCGGAGCAGTGTATTGCTGCGGGGTAGCGGGTAGTGAGCCCACATCAGATGTCGGTGAAGGTAGTGCCGACGAGGATTGCTGCTCGGCAGGGTTCGTTGTCTGATACTGATATGGAATGACGTAGGTCACGGGAGTTGAGCTCCCAGGTGGATATGCGTATGCGACTTGGTAGTATGAATTTGTTGGGGTAGTACTTGCGGACGTGTACCAGCCTGGGTGTGATACCGCCGGGTCGGTGGCGAGGAATGAGTAGGCATACGTTTGAGAGGGAGAAGTTGGAGTAGATGGCGATGGGCTTAAAGCAGGAAATGGAGACGAATCGTCTGGCAAAGCCGCTGGTGGAGGCGCGGCGATTTGAGGGGTTAGTTGGGCAAGCATTGTGGGAGATTCTGACTCAGGAGCAGCAGTAGCAGCAGAAACAGCAGAGTCAGAGTGCTCTCTGCGATGCGACTCTCCCGAAACGCTGTCAATTGCAGTCGATTCGTTCTTCACCAACGGTTGTTCCACCGGGTGAGATATTTGAAGTGTGGGGTTGACAGGTGTGGCTGGTGGCGGTGGCATAGCTGGTGGCGGTGGGTGGGTGGTGGCGATGGTGGACAGAGGCACCAGGGACTCTGAGCGGGGAGACGCAGAAGAAAAAGACAGCAGATCACCAGAGGAAAAGGGAGCAGCGGTAGACTGATCGGTGAAGGGAAGGGGCCCAGGTGTCGATTGCGATGTGGGGGTCGTCGGTGATGCTGGAATATCTGGTCATGACACAGAAAAAAAATATCAAGGAATTTGAGCACAAAAGCATCCTCTCCATTCAGTTGCTCTCTTGTTCCATACCGAATCCTAAGCTCCCAAAGCTGAACTCGGGGAGAGAAGGTGCCCGTCCCAACGATTCTAGTGTCGGAGCTCCGTTTGTTTTGGCTGAGTCGGCAGTACTAGCACCAGCATCGCCAGGTGGAATGGTGGGCAACGGTTCAGATGGCTGCCGTGACGGTTTGTTCTGATTCCATCCAGATCGCCGAGACAACGAAAGGTTCAATCGATGTTGCTCAGCACCCGCACTGGTAGGCAGCGACGACGGTCCCGAAGTCTCAATTGCGGTAGCTGTTCGTCTTGACCTTGTCCCAAACATTCCGCTCAACACCGCCCGGGTCTCTGAGCACTGCGATGGCACCTGCACAGGCGGGGGAACACGCGATGGCCAACAAAAAACGCGTGGAATGACAAACTCGGAAAACTTTTTGTATGAAATTGTAAGAATTCAGAAGATGAGGGAAGATTACCACAACGCAACACATTCACTGCTCAGCTGAGATATTATCACACACCGCAACACAGCAAGATGAACGAAAATAAAGAAAAACAGTCTTTTTTGGGCACCTAATCCTTGATTGTCGCCTTTATCAACGTGCTTGCTCTGCATCAATATTATGCCACACCCTCCAACAACTCGTTGGCTGCTTTCTCCACATCAAATCCATGCCTAGGAGTTGGTTGTTAGTCTGAATTCCTTCGACAAGAATTAGCAATCTTACTTCTCTAATGCTTGGATTGCTTGAGCTTTTGTGAAGCCCATATTCATAAGCTTTTTCACTTCCTCCATGTCGTTCGCTTCGGCTACGTCCGGAAATGGGCCGGTCGAAGATCCAAACACCGCATCTGCAGTGAGCCCTGCCGCGGCATCAACGGCGAGAGACCCGCCAAACGCTGAGTCAAGGTCGAATGGTGTCGATCCCGTGGCTGGAGCCGCTGCTGCTGCACCTGTGCTAGCCGGGGGGAACGGTCCAAACGGATCGTCGTCAAAACTAAAGCTTGCGCTGGTGGCAAATGGAGCACTGGAACTTGTCGCAGCGGGTAACGGTCCCCCAAAGCCTGCGTCAAAGTCCCCATCTAGTGCAGTCTTTGCCGGCACTGCACCAGTACTCGGGAAAGCCGGTGACGAGAAGGCGTCATCAAATGACAGCAATCCGTCCGCTGCACCAGTCCCATTCGGACCCTGCGCGATGTCGAATGTTGCTTCGAACTGGAAGGCTGAATCGTCCGCTGGGAATGCCGCTGGTTGGAACGGCTGAGAAGAGCTAGATGCAGCTGCTGGACTAAGATCATCAAGAGGAGATGTCGCACTCGAAATCGGAAGAGCGACTGATGCTGCAAGTGCTGTACCATCAGGAGCTGCAGCAACAGCATTCTGCAGCTCTGCGTCAATGTCAAACGCATCCAAACTGACAGGTCCCGTGCGTCGAGCAGCTGTAACAAACAAAAATACAATCTCAGATATGATGTGTAAGCACCAACACATCTTTCACTCACACGGAGGCGGTGGTGGTGCCGGTCGTGCACGTTTCTGAGAAGGTGATGAAACAGCTGCCAATATATTGCTCTCATCAAAAGTTGCAGCAGTCGCATCCGCTGGTTTGCCAAATTGAGCTTCAAAGTTTTCTACATCGGGGAATGCGCTATCAAACTCTGACGCGTCTTGGCCTTTTGTGGTGGCAGACTCTGGCATTGAGTCAGAGGGGATCGTGACGGGAGATTTGAGCGCCCCGACGCTCGAAATCGAAACCTGGTCGGCAGTCGGTGTGCTGAGCGCATCAAACGCCAATGTGGAAGCTACAGGTTGAATGGAGCTAGTCATAGCACTGAGCGGTGAAGGTGCGTGATGAACAGGTCCCGGCGGCTTGGTTGATTGCGGTGGAAGTGGTGGTGAGGCAGGTCCGGCAGGTCCTGACCTGGAGGAAAGCTCAGCCAAGCTCAGCGATTTAGCCTTGTCTGATGACAGGTGTGCAAGAGCTGGGGAGCGATCCACCGGCTTCGGAATGGACGCGGCAGTCAACGCATTCGCTGCTGCTGCTGCAGTATTAGCGGAAGCCACATTCGCGATTTCCACCTGAATTTGAGCATTCTCTCTCTCCGCTGCTGCAACCTGGGCCTTCATAGCAACAGCTTGGTTTGCGAGATTCAACGCAGACGTTCTCTCTTTCTCCAACTGCAGTTGCGCCTGCTGACGTTCCAGCTGCAATGACTGATATTTCTTCTGTTCTTCCACCAGCTGATTTTGGTTGATTTCAATCAATTTGATTTGGTCCAAAATTTCGCCCTTCAGCTGTTCCACTTCGCTCGCCAATCCAACGGAAGTTTCGGAAAAGTTCTTGATCTGCTGAGTGTAGTTCACAATATTTTCCTTGTTCACACGGCTCATCTCGTCAAATCGTTGCTTCTCCAACATGAGCACATCCAGCTGCCGCTTTGCGTTTTCAAGGTCGCGACGCGCAATCTCCACCATCTGGCGCTCACGAGCCAACATCCCTTCGGTCTCAGCCACGATCATCCTGTTTCCTTCGAGATCCGCACGTGCCTGTGACATCTTAAGCGTCAACTCATGCTTCTCGGTCGTCAACTTTCGCAGCTCGTTCTCAAGCTCTTCTCGCTTTTGCTTGATTTCTTCGGTCATTGGAACAATTTTGGCTGCTTGATCGGATGCATCCTTCAACTCGTTCCTTCTAACAGTCACATCAAGTTCGAGGTCTTGAATGATATTGCCGGTGCTACTGAACATCGAAGTGGTCGTCGGACCGGCACCAAAGCCTGGAGCGCTTCCAAACGCAGGCGCCGTGGCTGAAAATGCTGATGAAAACGAAGGGCTTGCAGCTGGTCGAGCAGATCCAAACATGGGGCTAGCGGAACCAAATGGACCAGGGTTGCTAGGAGTTGGGGCAAGTGCGGGCCCATCGGAAAGGAGATCGATTGCAGGTTCCGCTGTCGTTGCAGAAAAGTTGATGCCGCCGAACGACGGAGCAGGTGCGGCAGACATTCCTGAGAGCAGATCGAATGCAGACTGCGGTTTCGGAAGAAGCGATGCCGGCAAATTTGTTGGAAGAGAGGCGCCAGCGAGCTTTTTCTTGATGAGGTACATGGCTATGCCGAATTCTTCTTTGCTAAGACGTCCCACCTTTCCAGTATCAGATAGTGACCTAACGAGTAAACCTTAGTCAGTACCTAAACTTGTTAGAGAGCGGGCCGGCCGATTTTACCAAATATCAGCCAAGATTGCTTCGGAGAGATTTGACTTGAGCATGAACCCATATGCTTCATCGCCTGTGCACAATAGTCAGTTTTACCTCCTACAGCTGGCAAAATCCATTTACCCGTGACGTAACCCTTCCTTACTGCATCAAGAGCATCAAACAATTTATTTGATTGCGCTCGATCTTCAGCCGTGATAGTCCAATCGCCAGTAGATCCGCTCGAATATCCAGGAACCATTCTAGGTTGTGGAACTGGCGAAATTGGTGGGCTCCCTTCTCCTCCCAACGCATTCAAGAGGGCCTGAGGGACTGTCGACGGCACCGTGCTGATTGCGCCTGACCTGAGTCGAGTGATCATAAACATGCACACGAAAAATTGGTTGCGCGTGATGTAAGGCGAACCAGTCTTGTCAACCAAAAACCTGAACCCATACCATGAGAACAAAGATAGTGCGAAGCCTGCACACGGGAATTACCAGATTGAACTTAGTTGGTCGACCGGAAGCTGGGATTTCACAAACAAATTACGTGCGGATTCGGCTTCAAAAATGTATGTTTGTGTTAAAAATAATGGAAAAGCAGCTACGTAGACTTACAAGTAATTTTGCCATCGACGGGACTGCACGACTGGAACGCCTGAGTAAATCGCTCTCGCTCCTCGGGAGTGATTGAAAAAGCTCCGCCGGAACCGGTGAGCTGAGCTGTAAGGCCACCGGTCATCTGAGGAACGAGGGGAGTCCCCATAGTAGATCCAGTTCGTTGTGCAGATAGGGGTCCACCAATGGTGGTTCCAGTGCGGTTGACGGATAGCGGACTAGCTACCCCAGGTGTTATGTCCACGCCTTCGAATGCAGGCAATGGCGTAGCTTTTGTAAAGTAGCAATGAGTTACATTCCAAGTGATTCGAATTCAAAGCTTACCAATCGATAAGTTTGCCACAGTGGGCTGTTTGCCGCTTTGTGCGAGTGCGATCAGTTTGCATGCCTTGAAGAATGCTCCTTGGTCCAAATATCCTTTCTCTCCAGCAGATTGCTTCCACACCTGCATCAGGAAGCGCACATTTAATCCACACGCCGCTCAGTTAGGTGAAACCTTCAGTCGGTTACCTCGCTGAGAATGGGCTGGGGGAGCTTTGATTTTGTGAAAAAGGCAACGGATGCGTTAGGGGTTATGATTCCATTTCCTGTCTTGTCGGCAAACTTGAAGAAGTGGGAGAAAGCCAGAGCTTCGGTTGGGGTGAGCGGCAATCCGAAAGTGTCAGCTGCAAGCGATTGCATTCAACATAAAATCAGCATCATCATCATCATCATCATCATCATAATCCATTAATCATTGCCATGCAATCGTCCCCGCTCAACACCCATCCCCAGGTGATTGATTGATTACCCATCGTGAGAGCGAGCTGAGTCTGGTGTGGCTGGGCAGGACATAGCACCACACACGGATCACAGCAGATCACAGCACCATGCTGTTGCTGGGAATCCCGCACTTGGAGGCTAGCGGAAACAGAAAACGTACTTCGTCTAAGGGACCGTCAATTCCTATCGCCACTGACCAAAACACAGTATCGTCCACTCTCTCCTGGATCTCGACGGTCACTGAACTTGCAACTGAATCAACATTCATTTCCACAATCCAGCAGCAACCACGACCGACACTCCTTCCTGCAGTCGATGGATCCGCAAGTTCGGCATCGCCAAATTTGACACTGGTGACATCCACCACGGCAGTTGTTTCGTCGACAGTCGACATCGCTCTCGTAATCACATCGGTCGTGTTTGCCGTGCTCATCATCCTGGCAGCAGTTTACTTTCTGGTCTACTTCCAACATCCAGATGACAAATGGGTCGCTTGGTTTCCAAAGATAGTTGTTGTAAGATCAGAGGGGGTCAGTTTTTCGCAAAAAAGTTTGCTCACCTGGACTGTGCCTTAGGTTCTCTGCATATCACTGGCTGCTTACAACATATTTTTGCTTCCTCTCGACGTCGCAAATCAAAGGGGAGAGTTTTACAGGAGTGCAATACCAATGACACAAATACAACTGGCATTTTACATTGCAACCACCATTATCTCCATCGTAGCAGTCCCTTTCACGGTGTTTTACTATGAAGGAATCGATGACTCGGACGAATCCGACGAAAAATCGTAGGTTTCAACTGTCTCTTAAATAACAGTAGTTCTGATCTATTGCTTAACTTCAGGGGAGGACAATCCCAGATAGCATATGCTCTGAAGTGGCTCATCCCTACCCTGGTGTTTGCGTCTGCCGTCATCATCGTCATGTACTATTTCATCGGAAGTGCCGTGATACCTGTCACCGTTGTAACCGGAGGACTGTACTTAACCACAGCAGTTGATTTCGACTACTGCGGCGTATCGAGCAACATCACGAATGCTATTTTGACTGTTTCTGGGACGGATTCGAAAGGTGTCACCACTTTTGGCGCTAATAACATGATGGGCGTCGTACAATCGGTACACAATGACAATTTACTTTGCTTGTTTCTGATGCGTTTCATCGGTTCATTAGTGCTATATGTTCGATACCAGTGTTAATGTTAAAGTTTCCCCGCTGGTTTACATCGTCGCAGTTGTTAGTCTCTGCGGTTGGGTTCTATTCACAATATTCGGAGGAGTTGGTTTGGTTGCAATTCCATATGACTTTATCAATGATTTCAAGTTCAGACCGAAACCCATCAACGCTGCAGAGTACGTTCTTCTAACAGATGGTTGCCCCCCTGCTGAAAATCTGATCTTGAAAACAGGTACAAAAGTAGAAAGACTGTCATTGGCGAGGAAGCTAAGAAACTCTTGGAAGCGGGAAAGACATTGATGGAGGAAATAAAGAACGTTTACCGCGGAGCGACCATCCGAAACGCCCGGCGAAGAAACACGATCAAAAACAGAGAGAGAAACTTTAGAAAGGTTTGAGAGAAACAAACAGGTCGTTTTGACGTCCAGCTGACGTCCATGATTAAAAGGATGTTCTACTCCTGGAGTACCATTACCGACGCTTGGAAGATTCCTACAGAATGCAGGGCGGAAACTTTATTCTTCAGATACTTCAGCTTATCTGTGGAATTGTAGGGTGAGCTGCTCTGTAAATGCTAATCGCTTGTCTGATTATTATATTTTAGCGCTATTCTATCAACGTGTTGGGGAATTCACATTGGAATTTTCCTCATACCAACAGTCCTTGATCAAAACCCGCTCTCGCCATTTTTAAACGACCTGTTCAATGCAGTTGGTGGTGTCGCATTTGTCGGTACTGCCCTCTACGCAGTCTTCTCGTTCTACCTTCTTGGATGTGTCATCAAAGGAAATGCAAAGCTCGGGATGCGAATCGTTTTTGTTGTAATTCATCCAATGAAGTAGGTGCTTTTCATTGTCCGTTCGGATTTGAAGCTAATCAATGATTGTAGAGTTGGAGAGACGATGATGAACTCTCTAGTTTTTAATGCGGGAATTGTTTTGATTTCCTCGCTGTCAGTCGCCCAGTTCTGTGCACTGGCATTTGCAAACTATGCGCAGTTCACATCAACCCAATGTAAGTAGTGTTGCACAAATCGCACCCAATTACGTTCAGCATCTGATTCTTCAAAAACCAAAACATCAGCTGTTTTTGGTGTACAGATCCAGAATCTGGTCTACCTTAAGTATGTCTACATAGGATTCATAGTTGGGGTTCTTGGAATTGCAGTGATTACCGCAATCTATGTTGTGTATAGGCCCTACAAAAAAGAAAAGATGGGCGGAATGAAACTGCTCACTTGGTGATCTTCACATTTCTTTTCTTTTGAATGTAATTGCGAGGAAGTTATAATTTCCCACGGTCCCAGCTCCCCGCCACACTCCCGAAATGGCAAGTCATTCAAGAATGAATCTCGCGGATGATCCTCGCTGGGACGACGAGCCTGATCATAAAAACCCGACAAACGGGAATGTCTCCAACTTGGCTACGGAACGGTGTATCAGGGCAAATGCATATCATAAACAACGACGGTGAGGAACTGCCGCCAGCTGCTGATGCCCAGAACTACTGCAATGCAGTACAACTCCTCTGCTGGTAGTTTAGGTTTTACATGCCTCAGCGACAGAAGACGACCCAAAGCACACAACTTGTATCATCAACGACGGATAAACCATGATTCAGTGTATTTTGTCGAAGGAGTGCCTGAGGTGCTTCCGCGACAGGTCGGATGCCAACGGTCACGTCCATTCGTATGACGGAAGTTCAAGTCAGTGATGTCTTGAAGCGATCCGTTGGGCAACCTCAACTCGGCTCCGGGAACGAATTTGCAATGTCGAAATCCACGCCGAGTCAGTCCTTTCCTCAGCAGAGCAGACCGGAAATGTTTCTCAATCTACGCTTTGATCCACCGACAATACTACTTCTACGATTTTGCTTGCACCCAACCTGTCTCCTCGAAGAGCAACAACACCCGTCATCGCAGAACCCCCCACAAGCCCTTCCAACGTCTCCGCAACGACAAACTCAACGTAGAACTCCAAGCGTCATCATCGAAGGCATCGCTGATACGATGGGTTGTACTCCAACATCACAAAACGACTACTTTGAAGATTCACTGCAGAAATCACTTTCACCGCGCCGAGCATCGCGTTCGATGTCGGTGTCATCGCTCCGCGAATCTGCGAGTCCTGTCTCAAGGCAGACATTGGCAGATTTTTGACGAAGGTGCTCGCAGAGCGTGTGGAAAGTCGGTGTTGGAAGTTCGTAACGCAGCGGGATTTGAAACTTTGACAGCTGAGCCAAAGTTTTCAGTGCTGTTGGAGGGTGGTGAGGACTCAGGCAGGCAGCCTACAAACGAACAATTCCAACACAATATCTTTTACCGGAATCAGAACCCAGTGAAGCGTCGAAACCACAAACCGCTAGTGTTGAGGATGAATCTGCCTCCACCAGCCAACAGCGTCACACACAATCTGCCGAGCCAGAAAATAGTTCTGCAGCAAACGTAGCGGAACAGTACACCAACATGGACATCGATACATTAGAAATGATGTTGATGTTTCAGCACGTTGAATATCCTGAAGCAAACAGTGACATCGAAGAGGAGTGGGACACCATTTTGCATAAGTACGCTTCACGCTTACTCGACGGCGATGGTAATGACACCTGCAGTGACACTGATGCTGAGGAGTTAGATATACATATACAAAGAATCGCTCTAGCAAACAAATTTGTCCAATATAGCGTTGGGACACGCAAAGAGGTGCTCGTAGCGTTGAATGACGGCGAGGAGGAGAGTCACAAACAAAGTCCACCCTTGAAATTGGCGCCGAATACTGTTGACCACGCTTCGCACTTCGACGTTGAGATTCTCACTAATGCTGATCGATTGCCAGATGTCACTATTGGAGTATCTACACCATATGTCGCTGCTGATGAGGAGATCGCAAGAAAATCCCCATCTCAACCACCAGAAGTTGATAATATTGGAAGTAAAAAAACAAACTGTTGTATTGACTCCTGGCAACGGATCGCAGAAGTTCTACGCTCCACTATCTTCTGTGTCGACGGACGAAGTTCCATGGTCATCCATGAGTGCACTCGAGGAGCATACAACTTGGGAATCGGAGCTCGCTGGATTTGCCGAAGAGCAGCAAATTGAACCTCCAGCTTCCGCTATCCAATTGGTCTCACTTGAAGGCATTTATCACCAGGATCATCAATCTACATCATATGCCACAGCCCTGACCACTTTTGAATCGCTCTTCGCTCAGCAGATTGGTGACGAATCAATAAGCACGACAATGCTGCCGAACACAAAATGCCCAGATCGTGGTTGCTGATTCCTATCCTCCGGTCATCCCGGATTAACACCAATTAATGGAGTCGGGCTTGGGTAGATACGATTGGTCTGAATGAAACGGGAAGTCCTCCTTCGAGCATGATGCCAGAACCCTCTGTATGCTCAGCAAGTTACCGAGGCTACATCTGCGGATATTGTAGCAGACAATGAAGTTCCGATCATGAATTTGAGAGCCTTCGCAACTCAGTCAATTGTGGACCCTATCCAGCTCGATGTTCTCCCTGTGAGCGAACCAAACCCATCCCGGGTTTCGGAGTGATCCGATGGAATGAACCCCCAGCAACACCAAAGCGTTGTCCCCGACTCGGCGAGCGATAGTGGCAAACTCGATCAGAACCCTCAGATTCTCAACCATATCGATGAGGTTGATGGAAGAATGGGGTGGTGGACTCTGGCGGTGAAAATCGTTCCAGAAGAGGGATCTCCCAATTGATACTATAGGGCACCCACAAGCTGTGTCAGATAAAGTGGACGAAGAATTGGTCGATGTCGATGTCCCTAATGACATTCCCACCGTCTTTCAGTCTCTTGGTTTCGCAGGAGTGGAACTTGATAACGAGGAGAAACGTGGACATCTGAACAATTCTGAACGGATAAAATTAAGATTGGTGGGCGACCCTTGTACAAACAACGAAGAGGTTTTTCCATGTGGACGACCGGAGAGCGGAAATTCCCCCACAAGCCTAAATGGGACCGGTAGACCATCCCTGCCACTAAGCGTTCAATCCACAAATGAATTTCGTAATCAACGTTGTTGCGGTTGGGTTGTACAAAGCTCGGGATCATCTAGAAGGGATACCGGCATGTTGCCGAAGGTGGTGTTTCAGGATGACGTGCTTCAGAAGGGCACATCCAGTTCAAGATCTTATCCGCAGCGCAATGTCACCGCTCTGGGAACCTCCAGTGGATCTGCAAATGCAAAACAGAACAGCTGCCGCGCAGATTGCTAAGCAGACGGAAGGAAGTGCCAACCCGAGAGAAGAAAAAGATGTGGCTGCTGACTTGAAGCGAAAACAATCAGATTTGCCGTCCTCCGATCCTAAACGGGCGAGGATCGAGATGGCCGATTCACTCGGTAACGCCAAACGCCACCGAAATTGAGCACAACTGTGATCGCTGTTCCAGATAAATCGAAGATGGCACATGCAGTACCATCGATGTCTGAGACCGTTAGGAACAACACTGCAAAGTCCAAGGATCAATTGCGAGGTCGAGCCATTGGAAAAGCTGATGACAAAAGGATGAAGGAACTACTGGGCATGCCAAAGAATCGGGACTTGCAATTCGGAGCTTTCTGAAGCTGATGTAGGAAGCTACATTCACTTCAAAATATTTATGATAAAAAATATCGATTGAGGTACTACAATTGGGTTGCCTGGGCGCATGCGACGGTGTCGCCGTATGCCATCCACATGTGGGGCAGGTCGTGCAGTACGTGCATGAAACTCAGGGGATGGTCTTGTTGAACGTTGTCGAGAGCACGACTCGGATCGCAGTCTGTCTCAGCGTCATTGCAATGGCAACGGTTATCTTTGAACGCTGTCCATCCCATATACGCACAGCTATTGACGCTGCGGTGCCTTTATTGTTGACTCGCTTATTACAAAATTTGATGAAGAAAATTGGTGTGACCGACGCTCGCATAATAGATCATGCAAAGGGAAAATGAGAAGCAATTTGGGGAAGGTTAAAAACGTCTCGCTTTGTAAGCATCTGTTATCCCGTGAAAATCATCGAAACGCCATGCGCTCTCTTGCCGCCGTGTTCTTTCTTGCGGCCTTTGTGGGCTCCAGCAGTGCTCAATCTTGCGCTGCACTATACGGTCAGTGCGGAGGCATTGGCTGGACTGGTCCGACCACTTGCTGTTCCGGATCCACTTGCAACGTCATCAACGATTACTACTTCCAGGTAAGCGATTTGTTCACAGTTCTCCCACGATTCCTGATCCACACTTGCTTCTAGTGCCTTGCCGGATCCGCTACTTCAGCAAAGCCGACCACAACTACGACCCGAGCTGCCACGACTACTACGAAGACGACCACGACTGCAGCTGCGACGTCATCGCCGGCGGGGAACTTGCCTGGGACTGTTGTCACCGTTTCAACTGGAACCACTTACCAAAAGATCGACGGTTTCGGTGGCATGAACCTCGGCGCAAACTGGGGAAACGCCGCACTTTCCGCAAGCGTGATCACGACTGCTTTCCAGAACTTGGGGTTGAGTATTCTTCGTCTGCGCATCCCGCCCAACACGGGAGAGTGGAGCAAGCTTGTTGCGTCAACCAAAGCTGCCCTCGCTTTCCCAGATGTCAAAGTGTTCGCGACACCGTGGAGTCCGCCCGCGTCGATGAAGACCAACAACAATGTTGTTCACGGCAGCCTGAGCACTTCCCAATACGCCGCATACGCAAACTACCTCAACTCGTTTGTATCGTTCATGTCGCAGAACGGCATTTCGCTCTACGGAGTTTCCGTTCAGAACGAGCCGGACTGGGACCCGGACTACGAAAGCTGCACATGGACTCCCGCTCAAGTCCTTGACTTTGTAAAGAACCAGGGTGGCAAAATCACCACCCGGCTCCTTGCTGCGGAATCACTGGGGATGAACAAAGCGTACTACGACCCACTTCTGAACGACGCGACCGCCGTGAACAACTTTGACATTGTTGCTGGCCACATCTACGGCGCGGCCATCACCTCGTACCCTCTTGCATCTCAGAAGGGCAAGCCCGTGTGGATGACGGAGCACCTTGTGAACTCCAACGTCGGCTGGGCCGAAACACTCACTGTGGCCCAGGAGATCCACAACACCATGGCCGCGGGATGGAGTGCGTACGTGTGGTGGTACATCCAGCGCTCGTACTCCTTCATCGATGACAGTGGTAATGTCCTCCCACGCGGCTGGATGTTTTCCCACTTTGCCAAGAACATTCGCCCAGGTTACGTTCGCGTTGCAGCGACCTCGCCCAGCTCAAGCATCAGGGTGACATCGTACACGGGAAGCGGCAAGATCGCGACAGTGCTCATCAACACCGGCTCTTCAGCAATCACGATGGCCCTCCAGTTCCCCGGCAGCGTGACGGTGAACTCTGCTCAGGTTTCTACGCAATCCGTCCCAAAGCCCGCCACCCTCTCCACCTCAATCAACGGGGGAAGGAACGTCGTGTTCACCATCCCCGGTTCCTCAATCGCGTCTATTGTTGTTCAGTAGATACACTCACCCACTAATCTGATCGCTCGATCCCACTGGCAACTATGATCTAATCCTATTTTCTATGGCAAAATCTTGAAACTAATTCTATCCCGTATTGTGGACCGCTGTTTGTTGTACATCCAGTGCAGCTGCACATTATTTTCTATGACAACTACCTATATGCACAATACACCTAAATAGTATGCTTCTCCTTTTCCTTCCCGCCAATAAACTTTCTCCAGCGTCTGCCGTGGCGCGACTTTCCCCACAAAAAGTTTATCTCAAAGTTAAAAGAAGAAATGGCCCGCAAGTCGCTGCTGTTCGTCCTGCTGCTCGTCGTCGCCCTCCTCGTCGCATCGGCCTCCGCTGCCCGTGAGCCGCCAAAGGATCTCCGCATCGGTATCAAGAAGCGCGTGGCCGACAAGGATTGCCTGCGCAAGAGCAAGAACGGGTAATACATAATGGTGTGGGTTTCTCTCTATCAAGGGATTTGATTTTCTAATAGCTCTGGATGAAACAGTGACCGACTTTCGATGCATTACACCGGAAAGCTCTGTCCGTGCCGCGCTAAAGATCTTCCCAAATCACTCTATACTAACTCTCGTTCCAAAAAAAGGGCCTACCGGTGAAAAGTTCGACAGCAGCCTTGACCGTAACGAGCCCTTCGAGTTCACCCTCGGTCAGGGCCAGGTCATCAAGGGTTGGGACAGGGTAAATCCAAGCCAACTCCATCACGAAAACCGTCCCGATTGCAACTGAACCGATCCTCACTTTCAGGGCTTGGTTGGAATGTGCGTCGGCGAAATCCGCAGGCTCATTATCCCCGCCCATCTCGGCTACGGTGACGCCGGTGCAGGAGACAGGATCCCCCCGAAATCCACCCTCATGTTCGAGGTCGAGATGATCGCCATCAACGGCGAAGGTGCTGTCGGTGCGGAGAGCGCTGGTGGGAAGGACGAGCTGTGATTACTTTCACAAGATGTGTTGGCTATGATTATTTTGTATTTTGGTGGAATCTCCGCTCGTTGGATCTGAATACATCACATTTGGGATCAGCGCACCATCAGAATTTTACACAAATCGCTGGTGTCCAAAATCGAGAAACGACTCTACCGAGGGTTAACACTGAAAATACAACCCCGAAAACACTTAAACGCACTCACCTTTGCTTGTCTATGTTCGTCAGGTTCATCCCAAAGAATGAAAAGACCCATCCACATCACCACCACCAAAGTCAAGTACAACCTAATTCGCATAACGACGGTACCCATACCTCAACTCCCCAACAAGTGGCTCGTTCTTGATCCCCATCCCCTCAAACCCACTCTCCATTCGCCCCGCTCGCCTTGACATAATCCTGCACCGTACAACACCCCCCTTGTCCCCGTCAACTCGTACCAATCCCTCGCCCCCATCTCTAGAATGTTGTACACCTCGCTCGACACAACGCCTCCGCGGTTTCCGGGTTCTTGCCCACCTCCCCGATCGACGCCCACACCCAGTTGAACACCAGCGCCAACAGGAACACAAACGCCCTGCTGGGGACCGTGACCGACCGGTACGACATGATCGACGTCAAAAAGTATCCCATCGCAAAGGCAGCGGCGTTTAGCAGGAACGCGTTCAGCGCGAAATAGATCATGCTGCTCGGAGCGGGAGGAGGATCAGCAGTGTGTGCAGCAGCACCCGACGCTGGAGATCAGGATGCGGGGGATGTCCGCGATGATCTTGGCTAGGAAGTATGGAAGTGTCGGCATGCCGGCTGCTGTGTTACACCAAAACACCATACGTTCCCGTCCGAATGTGTTCGCGCCGACAGAGATCCCCGCAAACAGAGTGCCGCGTGCCTTCTCCCGCTCCCTTTCCTCCTTCCTCTGCAGCTTTTCCAACTCGATCCCAGCCATCCTCTTGACGTAGCGGCTCTTTGTTTCCATGACGAGCGCACGTATTCCAAAGATCAACAGCACAATCTTTTCCGGGGAATATCTTGGGGGAATCAAGGTGGGATACAGGGAGTGTTCCAACACTGAATTCTTTTTCTTTACTTCTTCATATCATTCCCCTCCCACCTCCCTCCTCATCCCAGTCCTTCACTGGGGGACCCCTCCGCATACCTCGGTTCCAGGAACGGTTCTGAGATCCAAAGCATCAGTACGTTAGCCACCGCCGAAAGCCCAAGGCTGCAGAGCAAGAACTTGCTGAGTGGTAACGTTCTGAGGGACCGAGACGTTTGCAGGCAGGGACATGTTTGCAAGTTGGTGTCTAGAGCGGAAGGAAACGTTAAAGATCCACAAATGCAGAGCTGAAGAGGGAGCTTTGAGGAACAATTTCTAAAGGCAGACCAGACACATAGAGCGAAATGACATATTATAAAGTCAATAAAATAGAAAAATTTTCAGGGGATGTAGCTCATTTGGTAGAGCGCGCGCTTCGCATGCGTGAGGCACAGGTTTCGATTGCCTGCTTCTCCATCCCCTAAAAAATTTTCAGGGGATGTAGCTCATTTGGTAGAGCGCGCGCTTCGCATGCGTGAGGCACAGGGTTCGATTCCCTGCTTCTCCATTGAACGTTTTGTGTTTTGCCCGCAAGAATTGACTTGTTTACTCTCTTTGTCTTTGTTTTCATAAAAGGCGAAGAACATCCGCACCACTAGTACCCCTCAGAATGGAGCAAAGTAGCCTCTCCCGCGTCCCCTATTCAACAAGGGAGCGCATCAGTACATAATATGTTTTTTCAACTTGTTTGGACCCACCTGAATCCGCCTCGTCCGCCACCGCGAGCATACGGTGAGTAACCCCTGAACCCGCCCCTATATCCACCCCTGTACGGCGCAACTCCTCGTCCCCGTCCCCGTGCCGCCATCCCCGGCACATTCGTCCGCTTCGAAGTGACCTAAATACGCCAGCCATGTATCAGTCTCATGAATAAATACCTCAAGGTACACCCGCCAAAACCCTACCTTGAGCAGACGGCCCTTGAAAAGAGACTCGTTGAGCATGAGCGCGTGCGAGACGCTGTCGGGGCTCGCAAACTCTACGTATGCGAATCTGAATATCATAAAATGGCAAAAGCCTCTTTATAGTTGGTCTGATGAGTTGGCATATTCATACCCTTTGGGATGCCCAGTGAACTTGTCACACAGAATCGTGACGCGGTTGATCGTTCCACACGCTTGGAAATGGCTCTGGATCTCCTCGGGTGTCGACGAGTAATCAACCTATTTCAATCCCACACATCAGTCATGAGTCGTTTCGCATCGCAACCAAACCAGCTCACATTTCCAACGTAGATCGATCGGTTGTCCACCTCCGCTCGATTGTCTACCTCAAAAGCCCGTCAACTACATACTCGTTGCCCATTTTCTCCGACACCACAAAACCTGACATCTGCATCTCCTTCTCCGCCTGCTCCTGCATCTCCCTCAGCTTCTCTGCCTCCTTCTCCATCTCTCTGACCCGCTCCTGCATCGCTGCAAGCTCCTGACGGAAAAAAAAGAACGGTCAGGTGTCGACCATCGTCAATCCATTATGCTCTTACGGGATCGTAGTCGTCGCCCTGCTCGGCACTCTCAGCTCCTCCGACATCACTGTCACCTCCGAGAATATGTTCATGTTCGAGATCGTCGACAGCAAGGTGTTCGTCTTGCTCAAGATCGGCCATTGTAATTAGCTGCAATAAAACATGAAAGTTGAGAAAATTTTGTAAGCAGAAAACGAAAGACAACTGCAATCTTGCAATGTGATCCACCAACCCCCTCCATCTCTTTTCTGCTTTTCTAAACAATGGAGATCTGCTTTTTTCCCTCTTCTAATTTTGACTTTTTTAGCTTCGCTTTTTCCCTTTTCTTCTGGATAGTGAATACGTACTTCCCTGACCGGAATCCCGCCGCCTTCCTGCTGAAGCCGTAATTTCCACAAACTCGCACAGCGCAGTTTCGAAGCAAATGAATCCAGACGACTCACCGAGGAGACACTCACTGCTTTCCCCCCAAGAATCCAACAACCAACTTTTTTTTCAATCGCTTTTTTCGGTCTTTTTCTCTTATCATAACTCCCCCCTTCCTTTTCAATATTTTCATTTCTTCTTCCCCCGGTCCCTCCAGCGTTCGTAAATCAATTCGGAAGAGTGTAGGATAAAGGTAAACGGGTCAACGGGTTTTCGATCAAACCCAGAATGATTTATTCCATCGCAAAGCAAACCGAAATACAGAAAGATTTGTGCAAGTTGGTGCTGTTGAGGTGAGCCGTGCTGCAAGCGAAGGAGAGCACCCACCGCGTCACTGGAGCGAGATGAGAGTAGCACACACTTGCCTTCACGGGAGGGGATGAGCAATCCGAGAGCCTGAAAAACAAAGAATTTGTATCAGTGCTCCACCGGTTCTGGCTATCACTGAACAAACCCGCACACAGAGTCTGGGCGTGGCTGGTGTGTTTCGGGTGGTAATATTTCTTAAAAAATCAGAGGCAAAAAACAGCGATAAAAAAAAGTAGTAATATTGCAAAGAAGATAATTCAGCGGCGTTGATGGCCTGCTGAGGCCAGGGCAAGGTTTCTTCTCCTACGCTGCTAAAATACAGCCATTTCATGTGTGTCTCTCTCCCAACAGAAATCATCGACACGATCCTCCTGCTGCTGGGTGAATGGGCAGGGAATCCTTCTCTCGCATTCAGAGCCGCCTCGGTGTTCAATCGCAGACATGTTAGCGCAGAGCTAGTTCATCTCGTCACCTCAATGGACATTGCAAGCGAAAAGGGACTCGTCCATATCCTGGATCTGTTTCTCGAGTCTCCCGGCCCACCAGCTTTCTCCGCTTTAGCAATTGATTCGGCAAGTAGAAACGGCCACGTCGGTGTTCTCCGCTGGTGGAAAAGCTCTGGGTTGAACTTACTTTGGACTGCCTCGGCAATGGATCTTGCCAGCAAGTACGGTTTCATCGACGTGCTTCAGTGGTGGAAGGACAGCGGTCTTGAACTCAAGTGGACCTGGAAAGCCATGGACAGCCCCAGCAAACACGGCCGCATCGATGTCCTCGACTGGTGGAAATCCAGCGGGCTGGAGCTCTGTTGGACCGCTCGCGCAATGGGCAAAGCGTGCAACCCTGAAGTACTCCAATGGTGGACAGACAGCGGCCTCGAGCCCGAGCGCACGGCATGGGCCATGGACTACGCCAGCAAGAAAGGCAACACGCCAGTCCTGCAATGGTGGAAAGACAGCGGCTACGAATTGAATTACTCCACATACTCTCTCGACGACGCGAGCGAATGGGGCCACATCGACGTGCTGGACTGGTGGCTCCGCAGCGGCCTCGAACTCAAATGGACGCACTGGGCTCTCACCTGCGCGAGCGAGCGCAACCACATGGCCGTTCTCGACTGGTGGAAATCGAGCGGCCTCGAGCTCCGATGGGCCCCGCGTGCTCTCGACCTCGCGAGCCAACACGGGCACTTTGGGGTCTTTGACTGGTGGCTTCGGACCGGCCTGGAGCTTCAGTGGTCCGAAAACGCCATGGACTACGCGAGCGAGAACGGGCGCGTGGATGTGCTGCGGTGGTGGAAGGACAGCGGGTTGGAGCTAAAGTGGACGCACAACGCGATCGATTTGGCCAGCGCAATGGGACACCTCGGTGTTCTGCAATGGTGGGAAGCGAGCGGTCTCGAGCTCCAGTGGACCACGAACGCGATCGACCGTGCGAGCAGGTACGGGCATGTCCAAGTGCTACAGTGGTGGAAAGACACGGACCGTGAGCTTCGTTGGACTGTGTTGGCAATGGACTCTGCGAGCGAGTACGGCCACATGGACGTTCTCCGCTGGTGGAGACAAAGCGGGCTCGACTTACAATGGTCCGAAGAATCCATGGACAACGCGAGCAGGAGTGGCCATGTCAGCGTCCTGCAATGGTGGGAAGACTCGGGCCTCGAGCTCAGATGGACAAAGAGTTCAATGAACTGTGCAAGCCAATTCGGGCACGTCTGTGTTCTGGACTGGTGGAGACAGAGCGGTCTTGCCTTGGAATGGACCGAAGACGCCATCAACTGGGCAAGCATTGAAGGACATGTAAATGTTCTCGACTGGTGGAAGGCGAGTGGGCTCGAATTGAGATTTACTCTAAATGGTTACTATTATGCGATGGGCAGAAACCGCACGGACGTTACGCTCTGGTGGGAGCAGAACCTGCCGTGGCTCTTTCATTAGCTTGCAAATTGAGGAGTGATCCACCCTGATCAGAAAGTGACCGATATCCCGAAGATAGATATTTATAGTCCCTGTAATCATTATAATCATTCATGATAATCCAGTAAACAACGATTCTCTGTTCTCTCGCTCATATCTCCTCGGCTCAACTCCACCCGATCTCCCCCCTGTGATCCTGTGATCCTCACTGACGCGTTTTAACACCGGCACCAAAAGCACCGAAAACCGCAACCCCTCCGTAAAATGTCAAAGGCCGTCGTTTCTTGGGAGGAACTCGCCAAGCATGCCACCCAGGCGGACTGCTGGGTCGCTATCCACGGAACGGTACGTGTCAAATCCACACCTCTCGCTTTCTTGACCTCTGTTATCCGCAGGTGTACGACCTCACAGCTTTCCTGAAGGAACACCCTGGGGGCGCAAAGGTATATCAATCTCAGTATCACCTACTTCTTCGATTCACTTGCTAATTCGATTCAGGTCATTCTGAGGGAAGCCGGCAAGGATGGAACAAAGGCATTCGACCAGATTCACCCGAAAGACATCATCTCGCGCATGCTCTCCGATGATCGGCGCATCGGTGCGCTCACCACCGCTCCCGCACCTGTAGAAACTTCCAAGAAGGCGGAAGCCGCGACTACTTCAACTGTGGTGCAAGCGTACAAGAAACCACCGCTCGCCGCCATACTCAACTTGTTTGATTTTGAGGTATGTTCGGCAGTGAGAAGCACTACTGATTCACATCTACGTGCATCAATTCATGCTCTTGTTTTGATTCTGACCTTGATAACAATTCAGGCCGTGGCCGAGAAGGTTCTCACACCGCAAGCATGGGCATACTACTCCTCAGCCGCCGACGACGAGCTCACCCTCGCCGAGAACCGTGCGGCCTTCCAACGCATCCTCCTCCGCCCCCGCGTGATGCTCAACGTCGGCACCGTCTCGACCTCCACAACCCTCTTCGGCTACCCCTCCGCCCTTCCCTTCTACATCACCGCCACTGCTCTCGGCAAGCTCGGCCACCCCGAAGGCGAGGCTGTCCTCACCCGCGCAGCAGGCACCCGCGGCATCATCCAGATGATCCCGACCCTCGCCTCCTGCTCCCTCGAGGAACTCACCGACGCGAGGGTGAAACCCGACCAAATCCAGTTCTTCCAGCTCTACGTCAACCCAGACCGCAAACGTACCGAGGAACTCGTCCGCACAGCCGAAAAACGCGGCTGCAAAGCCCTCTTCATCACAGTCGACGCACCCCAACTCGGCCGTCGCGAGCGCGACATGCGCATGAAATTCGTCGATGATCTCCCCGACGTCCAACAAGACCAGTCCACCGTCCTCGACCAAGGCGCAGCAAGAGCCATCTCGACCTTCATCGACCCGACTCTATCCTGGTCCGACCTCCCCTGGTTCAGATCCATCACGTCCCTCCCGATCGTGCTCAAAGGCGTCCAGTGCGCCGAAGACGCCGTCCTCGCGTACAAATTCGGCTGCTCGGGCGTGGTCCTGTCCAACCACGGCGGTAGACAGCTCGACACAGCGCGTTCGGGGATCGAGATCCTCCCAGAAGTCATGGACGCCTTGCACGCAGAGAAGATCGACACGAACAAGTTTGAGGTCTACGTCGACGGCGGCGTGCGTCGCGGCACGGACATTTTCAAGGCGATCGCGATGGGCGCCAAGGCCGTCGGCATTGGACGGCCGTTCTTGTACGCGATGAGCGGGTACGGGCAACAGGGCGTCGAGAGGGCGATCGATTTGTTGAGAGATGAGCTGGAGATGACGATGCGGTTGATGGGGACAACGAGGATTCAGGACGCGGTGCCGAGGATGGTGGTTGCCGATGGATTGACCTCCCACATTGCTGCAACCCCCAGGTTGTAAGCCAGAACTAACACAGGGGTGATATTGTCTATGAGACAGTGATATCAACACTGCGGGTATATTTTTGTTTTGAACCTCCAAAGTTCGACCTCCTGTTCCTAAATACATTCATTTGCTGTGACGATACAAAAAGCTGAAGCAAAAGATGTCCTTCCGGAAATGAAAACGACATCGCCCTCCTTGCTCCAGAATCAAACTCTCCTCACATCACCCAATAATTCAATTTGATAGGTCAGTGCCAACGGTCACGTTAAGGTTTTGGAGCGGTGGATGCAACAACATAGCGGGGTGGAGCTGAGTTGCATGGCAAACGCGGCCACTTAGATGTACTACAGCGGTGGAACGAAAGTGGAGTCGAGAAAAAGAATGATACCCCATCCGCAATCCAACCGGCAAGGGAAAGGAAACAACAAGAGGCGGTTCGATGGTGGGAGCTGAGTGAGCTACTTCTGCATTCCCACAACTTTTGTTGAATATGTTCATCACATTTACTTGAAGCTGCGTTCCCAACTTGCAATGGCGTACGGTAATCCCACAGTTCTGCCACTTCACCCCGGGCGATGCCACCACGGTAGCAACCAGAGCTCGTCAGCGCGATCATGTTCCTGCTGGGGTGCCTAGGAACAATGAGCGCGACCATTGTTTCTACAAAGTCTCCGAAGTCGTTTGGATTTCGATAAATAAACTGTCAAACATGGGATTCTTTTTTTATCTTATCACCATACCATCACCCTGGCTATGCAAGTACGCCGTGCTTTCGATAGATGCCGGCTACTCTATCTCCGTTCGGATCCATCTCAACTCAAGACAGCTGTCGTTCCACACCACTGCAGTACGTTAATTTTCACTTAACTCCGAGCCAAAGCTGTTCCAAATTGTGTCCAACAAAGTTTGCATCCGCTTGTTTTGCACCACTCGAGTGCCTCAACGTGACCAGTCTCAGTTGCATGGCCCAAACAAAGGAGTTGATCTCGAACGAGGCCGCTTTGAGTCCACCATTCAGAACGTTGGCGTGGCCTCTTGTTAGTGCCATCCTCAGCGAGAGTTCCGTCCATTTGAGATCGAGACCGCTTTCGATCATCCATTAGAGAACGTCAACGTGGCCAAATCGGCTCGCGTCGTTCATCGCTCCAAACCGCTGCTTTTCCAGCATCGAAGCACTTCGACGTGTCCGCTCGCACTTGCTTGTTGTTAACCCGAATTGGAGTATGTCAAGGCTGCGGAGAGTCGAGAAACAAATCCAGGACGTGAGCAAGTCCATGATCGGTCGCTTCGTCGATGAGAATGAGTTGACGGACCAGCCTCGCTCACACTGATGCAGTTTTGAATGCGAGTATTTTGTCGTTCCTCCCCACACATCTCCACAAGCAATAGGATCACCTACGTCGACGAGCTCCACTAGCAAGATATTTAAAAACAAATTGTGGTTTAAAAGACAGAACTGAAAACAAAGATCATGACTGGTATTGTTCAGATCTGTTTTGCACATGGCCAACATGATCTTTGACTTTAAGATCCAGTCCGCTATCTTTTCATCACGGCATTTAATCCGACCAGCCAAATTCTGTTTCCCTCGATACCGCTTTCCATACACCACCGGAGCTCATGAACCTGTCCGCTCCTGCTAGTTTCAGCCATCGGTCTGTCATGCTTCAGCTCCAAACCATTGCGCAGTTTCCACCACTCCAAAACATCGGAGTATCCATGCGGACTCGGCAGATCCATCGAGTCTCCAATCTTCAGCTCGAAAACAATATTCCTTGTTCCACTGGAGACCGTTCCCATGTCCCTCTTTGCATGCCTCAATCGCTCCGTATAGATCCATCCCACTTTATATGTAGGCGACTGTCTTTGCACTAGTGCAAACCTTGAACATGCCCGTTCGTGCAAGCCTTTCTTGTGCCAGTTTGGGTCCAATTTAGTCATAATCGCTCTATTTACACCATTCAACGAGTCGTTCTCATTGCACCCTCCATCGCAAGGGTACAAATGGGCCACGAATCCGCTTTTTTCTCCGCCATGCAAAAGACATCAACATTACCGTTTCTGATCGCAAACCTCATTGGAGATCGTGGCCGTTTGAGCGCGAGATCGCTCTCGATCCACCACTCGAGGACGCCGACGTGGCCATTTAGGCTTGCTCCCTCCATCGACATTTCAGTCTATCGCAGTTTTTAGGACCACTTTTCCCCCCACAATCTGATCACGTCGGCGAGTTCCATTTGACGTTGCATCGTCAAGTCCGGACGGGGTGTATTTGCAACGAGGAAGCGGTCCAGTTTATGGACGAGGCCAAGCTAGCTCGATCTGTCCATTGAAATGCCAGCTTTATGCATAAACGACGTCTTCAGAGGAAATTTCTTGCCCTGAATGTAAGACCTCCGAATTTCTCGCTCTGACTGCAAGACCTCCCAATTTCTCGCTTCGGCGAAGCTGTAACAGGATCTTGTCGATAAGTTCGAGTGACAGCGTGGCCATGGTGATCGGGCTTAAGATGTGTGTCACTATTCGGCGTTGCTCATTATATACCTGGAAGGACGAATCAATGTCAGTATAGTCGGAGTCGGAGGAGGAAAGGGAAGAAGAGAATGATGTTGGGGGGCTAGCTGTGATCTGGGTGCAAGGATGATGTGTCGTTGTGCCTTTGGTCGGTACTTCACAAATAGAGGATTGTTTTTCACACAAGTTTGAGCAACAGGTGAAACGGTGATGAGATATAATGCCCATCGCCGTTTGAGAAACAAGTTGACACAGCAATAGACCCGATCAAGTCCAACCTACTTTGCAAGGTCGTGTTATTGTATCAAAAGCGGCTGATCATTGATAAGCAGCGGACTGCTCTCTTTCCACCCAGCACCTCGCCGGTATGGATAAATGCTTTCAACTCTAGGCTAAATTATAGATCCACTGGAGAACGCACACACGTTTATTTAACGATGGCATGGCAACAACCGATGAGATCATGGCACGAATTATTTCCACCAATAAAATAATCCAACATACCCATTCTTTCAAGAGCCTCGAGTCCGCCTGCTCTGCATCAATCCTGGACCCTTGTCTCGTGTAGTTCAACTTCAGCGTGATATCTTGAGTCCAAGTCCGTTATGTAGCCACAATAGCTAACGTGGTGCGTTGTTTTGATACAAAGAGACCCAGAACCGCGATCGCTGGCTTCGCTCATTGAAGTGAGAAGATACGCCTGCTAAACGAAAACCCTGTTCCGTCCAAGTACGACGCAGTTCCTAACGCAAGGGATAGCCTTTGTTCCGATCGGCATTAGGACGCTGTCGATGATCTCTAGGGGCAGCGATGAAATGGTCGTTGTTTTGAGCCATTTAAGGTTTTGCCATTTGAAGTGTTGTGATGTACTGTTTGAATTCATTCACTCCTAGGGTCAAAGATCACTTTCTGCCGGACAAACTAAGGCGATGATCGCGGCATCAGACCGCTGGCCTCCCACCACCGAACAACCTCCGTATAGCCATTCTCTTTGTTTCGGACGACCACCGATTCAGCACGATACTTTAAATCAAGTCCACTGTCCTTCCACCATTGCAGAACGTGAACATGGCCGTTTGCACTCGCATACTCCATCGCCGACTCGCTCCATTCGAGCCTCAGCCCACTCTCTTTCCACCACTGCAGCGCTCCGACATGCCCAAACCTACTCGCATTATCCATCGCAGCAAACGTCCAATCGTGCTTCCCCATATTTTGTTTCCACCACTCCAAAACCTCGACATGACCTCCTCTACTTGCGTTTTCAAACGGGTAAGAAACATCCAGATCGAGCCCGTTGTCGATGATCCACTGGAGAACGTCGGCGTGTCCGTTGATGGTTGCAGCGTCGCCAGCAAAAGCAGTCCATTGCATGTCAACACTGCTCGCTCTCCACCATTGCAGCACGTGGACGTGGCCGTTTCTGGCCGCGTTGTAAGCTGCGTTCTTGGTCCACGACAGCTCCAGGCCGCTCTGTTTCCACCAGTCGAGCACGCCAATGTGACCGAACGCGCTGGCTCCATCCATCGCCTTTGCGGTCCATTTCAGCTCGAGATCGCTTTCATCTTTCCACCAGTCGAGAATCTCAATGTGTCCGTTCATGCTTGCCCCATTCATCGCATCTTCAGAGTATCTGAGTTGCAAACCGGATTGTTTCCACCATCTGAGCACCGTTAAGTGTCCGGTCGCACTCGCTTCGTCCATGGCAGTCTCTGAGTACGTGCATGGAGTGCGAGAGTCACGGAAGAGGTCCAAAAGGTGTACCAGACCACGCTTGCTCGCTTCATCCATTGAGACCAGTAAAGGCAGCAAGGCGATGTTCACAGTACGCCGGCGTAGAAACGCTGCTGTTCTGAATGCATGCTCTGGATCCCTGCCCCATTCACCGAGCAGCACCAAGATCCGGTCGATGATTTCCAGTGGGATATTCATATCATATCATTGAAGTTAAAGTGCTCTACAGTGGCTTTGACACGAATTCAACCATAAAATTCTACATTGGAGCACTCCCACTTGCCCATTACAGCTTGCATTCAGTGTATGGTCGGCATGCTCCTGCTGCGAGACTGGTGACACCACTGGTAGATTGAGCATATGATCGAAACCACACGCACTTGCCCCCTTTTTCAATTGGATCGCAGGAATTAAAATCAGTTCCCATTTGCGATTAAAGTTTCTTTGGCCCATACACCCAACAGCAGCAGGATCTTGTCGATGATTTCTGGTGGGAGTAACATGTTCCAATCAGCATCTGAGTAGCTTAGACATCTGGTTTTGCATTCAGATTGCGGTTGATCCCGAGGACGGCTGCATCATTAAAGACGCCAAAGCAACTTAATGCGGCTTCTTCCCCGGGCAAAATGTGATGAAGATGATGTAGTGCTCAGCTAACACGCTGCCACAAAAAACTTTTGTTGGACACGGCTTCATTATTGGTTGCACTGCTTCTTGCTGTACCAGGCCCACTGGAACACTCCTTTTCGTTCAAAATCAGCACAACCCTTTGAAATATGTGCCTACTCGAATCAAAATGCGCAACCGAACACTTTTGCAAGAGATGGCTCGCGAGATGGATTGGAGAGAAGCGACTGAGATGATCGATCTTCACCATCACAACAAGCTCCTCCGCGAACTCTGCGACAGCGATAACTTCTAAGCGATAGAAATTCTGTTCAACCTCCCTAAAGTCAAGCTGAGTCCCTATGCTGTGGTAGAGGGATACCAATTGCTCTACAAAGGAGACCGCCTAAAATTCTAGTCGCTGATAATGGAATCTAAAAACTGCGCAAAGCTGGAGAGCCAATTCGTAGATCATTTGCTCAAAATGAGATGTTTGTTTTGTTGGGGGAGGTCTTTGATATCCCCGTGATGAAGAAGAAGCATCACTTTCTGGCAATCTTTTGAGCGATGGAAACTACACAGCAGTCGATGTACTTATGAAGAAGGGCCTCCAGTTCTGTGCCGAAGATCTTGATTTCAGTTATGGCATTGAGTACAACCCTGCACTTGCGGAGATCTTTCGAGTTCTAGACAATGAATGGAAGTTGAAACTTTTGCCCTCGATAGCACGCATGAACGAAGAACCTGCTGCTCGAGCTGTGTTTTCCAATTATGGTTCAAATTTAGGGAACTGGAGAAGGAGGGGTATCAAGTAATGTCAACGTATCATTATCCAGCACCAGCAGCCTTTGCAGGAAAGGTTGGAAAAAATAATCAACAACTCTTTTGCCTCGCGAAATCTTAGTTGATGTTACAAAGCGTCTCAATTACAACGATGCCACCTCCCTCAAGTATTCTTGTATTCACTACTATCAGGGCATCAACATTCTCTACGCTCAAAATGCATTTGAGCTCATCAATTCTGAGCAGCGCTTATCAACTTTCAGTCAAGAGCTTTTGAAACATCTTGCTTTGACTCGGAAACTATTATTGGAAGCAGATCCTTATCATCGCCATTGGATCATTCGATGGTCAATTGGACATCGATTATTTGAAATAGTTGAACTTGCTGTTTCTTTGAATCTCACAAAGCTGAACTATTGCTACCTTCCTCAACTTATAGTCCAAAAAAGAAGCATTGCACTGCTTCAGTTTCTCATGAAATTTGACAACTCTTCCACATCAAAGAAATCTATTCGAAAAGTTTTTTCCACCACACTCAAAAGTAATCTGGAAACAACTGATTATTTTGAAACATTCTTGATGAATCATGTGCTTAGTATGGAAGATAGAGATATGCCGTTTATCTCAAAGAGGCCATTGCGACGCTTTTTGGGTGATATGCATGCATATGATAATTTCGATAATGGGGATGATATTGTTAGCTTTGTGATAAAACTTTGCTGGACGGCACTTAAAAGTAGTTTACCATGTTGTCACTATTTGCACCTTGTTTTGTATGCTTATTTTCGGGTACGATTGTACATTTTGTTTATTCATCTGCTCCATTGGGTAGTCGATGTAACACCTTTGACTGGCTGCCACTCTAGCGATATTAATACACCTGGACAGTTATCGACTGGGGTATACATCAATTCAATTATTATAGGTTATCAAAATCCAAAAACAGACCGTGGTAAAACACTGAACCGGACTAGAACCAAGAATCACTCAGAAACCACATAAGCTCAGAGACTACTTGGCTTGGCGCAGACAACGTGTCCGGCCCTTTTCCTCCCACTTGTCTTCCCTTCCTCAGCAAGCTTCTCTGCTTTCTTCATTGCACGCTCCGGCCACCGGTTAAAGTACATCTGTGCATTCGTTGCTCTTGCGTTTGCAGATTTAGATCGCTCATTATCCTTTTTGACGCTCCGTGTTCCCCGTCCACTGTCTGCTCGAAAGTCGCCTGCTGCTATTGCGAGCTCGTTGTCAAACAGCTCGCTCCCGTCGTATTCTGCCCTGCTGTCCAAATTGTCATCGCTATCAGAAAGGATGCGTTCGACAACTGCTGAAATGTCGCCTTCAGATGTCGTGTGTGTGTTTGTGAGATTGCCGTCGTTCATGACCTGTTCGCTCGAGCTTGTTGTTATTGTCTCAATGGCCGGCTTTTTTGTTGTTGAAACTGTTGTCGAGTGAATTTGCTGCTGGTTGGGCATCTTATGAAGAAGCGGAGTGCTCGGTAGAACAATAGGATTATTTTACCCAGGCAGAGTTACCCATTTTTATAGTGGGCAATGGGTGGGACAAGCGGCGCAGTTCGCGTTTCAGCAAAAATTGTTTGTCAGCCGGTGGAAAATACTGGAGAACGGAGGAATGGGACGGATTCAACTAGTCGCTTCTCGACCCTCGACCCCAATATTGTCTTTCCAAAAGCGTTCTACTCCAGAAATGTACGCGGATGAGTTTGATTCAAAAAATCACCACTCTGATTGTGCTGATGACTGCAATCTCCTTCAGAAGCACTTGCTCCCACTGGATCCACTGTCCACTGCAAATATCAACGAGACCCGCACTATACATCCGGAGACCACTTAAGCTCCAGTCCGCGGTCTTTCCAATATCTCGACAAAACTCTTGCAATCAGCCAATTTGAGTTTAAGGCCGCTATTTCTCCACCAATTCAAGGTCTCAACCGGATTGTGTGAGAATAGTTCACTCCAGTTCGAGCCTGCCTGACTCTCCACAACTGCAGGACACAAGTTTCCCCATTTTGACTACTTCGTCCATAATTTTCGCTCATGAATGCACTCATTTTCCGCCATTCGAATTGCCCCAGTATCGCCTCACTCGCCCAGCGACAACAAGCGTAGGGGCCATCCTAATTGCATTATCCATCGCATTCGTTGTATACGATCCCTGAATAGATCGCGGAGGTGAATGTGCCCTCCCTAGCTAGCTTCATCGACTGAAACGAGACGATGGGGTAGCACAGCGTCTTCGCATCCAAGACGCAGTCGTGAATACAAGCTTTGGTACCTCGCCCAAATTCTAATCAGCACAAAATCTCGACGATGATTTCCATCGGCAAAGACATTAGAACAACAGATCAGGGCTTTGAGATAAGATAATGTTTTGAGAACAGCGTACGACCAGAAAACGATCTGGCAAAACATTTGAGAGAAATAAGCAAAAGAAAATTTAAGCTGCAACGTGGTGGCCTTTCAAGATCCTGCCCATTCACTTCCCGCCAGCGAAGTACATCATCGTGGCCCTTTGCCTTGCAATTGTTGATCGCCTGTGCATTCAATACTTTTGCTTAAAACCCACTTTCCTTCCGCCATTGCAGCACTTTCACATAACCATATTCGCTCGCAGCGTCCATTGTCAACGAGCGACACTCAACCACCACGAGACCACTATCTTTCCACCACTGCAGCACATCGACCCGGGCGAGCCCTGCTCGTTTCATCCAAGAAGTGAATGGAAGGTGAACCATCTTTTGATTGGAACACAAACCACTCTCGCTTATTTCGGCAATAGTGAAACTTGATTTGACTCACTTGTTTCAAGCGATATCACAGGCCAGTCCCTTTGCTTGAATTCTTAGCGGCAAGTCCGAATGATGGACTGGTTCCGAAGGGCTTCTTGGGAGCTGTTTAGCCATCTCAAACCCAATCTCCATCATTGCAGTCTTAATATATAACTCGTATACAAACACTGCAACAAAATATTTCCATAACGGCGAACAAAGTTTAGTAGTGAATTATCGATTATTGGGATAATATCATTGGGTGCTGGGCATTGCAACTCCCAAAAGAGTTAAGTCGTAATTAGTCCAAAAAGAGAAGTAATTCGAGAGGCAGTGTTCTGCGCAACGAGAATCCTCGCACTTCTCGGAGCGAATCCGAGCTGCCAGCTGGCAGTCCCGAAATCACACCTCAGGTAGGCATGCTACGCTTTGTTCTCGATTAACTCGGAAACCACCATGCCTGACATTGTGCTCCACCATTACCCCCGCTCTCCAAACTCTGAGAAAGTTCGTCTCGCTCTGCGTCTTAAGAAGGTAAATCAATGATCCCTCACGACATGCCCATGGTCTTCACCATAATTTATTGTTTCGCTAGATCCCATTCACAACGCTTCCAGTTTCAAGTATCCCGCCTCGTCCTGCCACATCTACACTCACACGAGGCTACCGCCGCATTCCAGTCCTTCAAATTGACGAAAACCTGTACTGCGACTCGGCGTTGATTTTGGAAGAACTCGAGCGTCGATTCCCTGACCCCAGCTTGACCGCCACACATGGCGATAGCTCCACTGCTGCCCTGGCGAGGATGATCGGGTTTTGGATCAGTGGATCCGTTTCCAAAGTATACACGGTTGCCCATTCCATTTACTTTTCTAATCCATTGCAGTCCTTTATAGGTGTGCTTCCTTGGGAGCACATGCCCGAGGAACTCAGGAACGACCGTGCAGAACTTTTCGGGAACGGCATGTTCAAGGACCTCGAAACTTTGAAATCCAATCGCCCGTACGCCAGGGAACAGCTTCAACTCCACGTCAGTCTCATAGAAAACATCTTGTCCGATGGCCGTGCATGGATCCTATCCAAGCCAAACCCTTTGGAATCCGCTTTTCCGACTCATGCTGATATCCACGCGGCGATGGTGGTCTGGTGGATCAGCAATCTCCCCGAAAAGGAGTGGTTGACCCTCGACACATTCCCACACGTTACAGCCTGGTTCGCGCGGCTCTACGCTCTTGCGGAAGAAGGGGGGATTCCCAGCGAAGGTGTCCGTACAATAACCGACGAGGAGGCGTTGAAGATCGCGCTAAAGTTCCGCGAGAATCCAGTCCTGGCATGGCCTGAAGGTCTGTCTACCGAAGATCCGAATGATCCTCTCAAGAAGCATCCGGGAATGAGGGTGCGCATCTCTAGCGATGATGCACCCTCGTCGTCGGTTGAGGGGCTTCTTGTAGCAGTTGGGCTAGACCGAGTTGCAATCACTGGTTCTGATAGGGAGACAGGGTTGGAGACGTTCATCCACTTTCCTCGCCTCGGATATCGCATTACACCTTTTCCTTAAGGCTACTTTCTCTGTGTACAATCACAATATATACAAAAATGTCATAGCGCCTTGGTGTGAAGAGCTTGATACTGTTCCTGAGCAAGTTGGAGATCTGTGGGTCGACTGAACCGGCGATCCATCTTGCTGGTATTGGTAGCGTGCAACGCGTTAAGGTTCTGGATCTCTCCTTTTGACTTTGATCCAAGCAGGATCCGCAAGGGCAGATAGCTGCGAAGGTTGTGGTATGGGTGAGCAAACAAAGACGGTGATATGATCACGTTGCAATATATCCTTTGGAGGAAAGGGTAAAGTTGGGTTGAGGTAGCTAGGCTCCGAGGAGAACAGCAGTTGAGGTTCCGGCGTACTTGCTGCTGAGAACTCAACACCAACGGGTTAGTACCCCCATGGGCACAGGAGAACGAGGATCCACCGGTTTGGCGATCGATCGTTAGAGCCGACCTTGCTCTCGTACATCTCAGAGGACGAGCGTGTTCAGCAGTGGTATGTTAATGGAAGCCCAATCTGAGCTTGCTTGATCTTTGTCACTTCTTTGTTGTGAATTTCAAAGAATTCGAAACATCGTTTGGGTCAAACAACCATGACAAAGCCTCTAATCATCGTGAATGCGTCTTCCGCTAGAAATCATCGAGATTTTGCTGTTGCTCGACACTTGGGGTCAGGACCCGAAGCTGGCATTAAACAGAGTTGCTTTTCTAGCAAGTTTAGCAGATGGATCACCGCCGTCAGCCGTTAATCAGAACGCAGAGCGAAATGGATAGTCGATCTCGGAGCTTGGTGGACACCCGAGGTCGATTCCGATCAGCTGAATCTGGTCTGTTTTTAAAAAAGATCCCTCCATGTCCCATAAAACTATCGATAAACAAATCAAATCCCATGGAGGAGATAAACGTTTCTTTTTCTCAATTCTTTGGTTTTTCTTGTTTAGTCAATGTTCTCGGCCGATTACCGAATCATCGACGAGATCTGCTGTGTTGCTCGGTACATGGGCAGGAGAGGAGACCCAAGGCTGGCATTCAAGGTAGCACCATGGTTAAAAACCGTTGAATCTGCGTCACGCTGGTCCATCTACTCATCACAAAGGACGAAGCCAGTGAGAGCGGGTATAGTCATCTGCTCAATCTATTTCATGCACCTGAATACACCGCGCGGGCGATATCTGGCTAGCGCAAACGGCTACGTTGAAGTTCTTCGTTGATGGAAACACACCGGTCTGGAGCTGAGATTGTTTGAGGAAGCGATGGACCTGGCAAGCGCCAATGGCAACGTGAACGTGGTTCGACGGTGGGGACGATCTGGTTTGGAACTCAGATCGTCGGCACGTTGCGATGAGCATGGCAAGTATGAATAGGCATTTGGTCGTTGTTGACTGGTGAAACGAAAACACTCTTCTGCCCAAGTACAATCTCATTGCCATGGATTCGGGAGCCAAAACAGATACATTGAAGTCCTTGACTGGTATCTGGCGGTCAGATCAAATCATGGAGCAGTGGTGCAATGGACGATGCAAGCGCGAACGGGCACATGATGTCCTCGACTGGTGGGTCATAAGTGGACTCAAACTCAAATGGACCGGCTTTGACAAAAAACAATGCGACAAAGTGCGGCCCCGTCGCTGTCCTAGAATGGTGAAAAACAGCGGGCTCAAGCTGGTGTTGAGCGACAATGTCATCGAAGAAGCGATCAGGAATGGCCAAGTCGATGCGCTTAAGTGGTGGAAAGAAAGCGTATTCGACGTACAGTGGGGAAAGTTCACGACAGAACACGCCAGCACATAGGGAAGCGCGCGCAGCATAAGGAAAAGCAACAAAGCAAAACAGAGAATGTAAACTCAAACCTGTGGCTACCCGTCAGATACTGCTAAGGTGCCAAAAAAACAGGTGAGTAATAAATAATGAGAAAAGAAAACGTTAAAGATCCACAAATGCAGGGCCAAAGAGGGAGTCTGGAGGAGAAACTTCTAATGGCAGACCCATACAGTGAAGCCAAATCTTATGGAGACAACGAAAAACTAGATACCACGGTGCAAGATTCGCTGGGTTGACAATGCGAAGTGGACGAAGGCTATCAATTGCAACGTCAAGCGGAAGTTGTAAAACAGGAACAGGAACAGGAGGCAACAATAGGTCAAGACGCAAACATTCTGAAGCATGAGATCTAGAGAGAGTTGCAGTGCGGCAGTGACAACACTGCTTGCGGGGGTGATAAAACAAACGTCCAAGGCGATACTGCAGAAGCCTCAAGATTGACGAAATAGGGAAGCATGGAGGAGCAATTGCTAGCGCATGAGGGTGTGCAGATGCAAGGGGAGCAAAGCTAGCAGCTATAGAACCATAGGCAGATGAGGCTACTTGGTGAAAGTGATTTGCGATAACATCAGAAGGTTTGGGAACTACAACATTTGCAGCCGGGAAGAGGAAGTGATTGTTGAAAGGGACAGGAGAACAACGAAAGTGCTTTCCCTGGTGAAGAAAGAATGACAACATAGAGTGAACCATATCAGGGGCATCATCATCCAGCCAACGTTGAAACATCTGAAACTGCAGATATTGAAGCCGAAACTGAAGGTCAGGAAACTTAAAAAACAGTAAAACCCCAGCAATTGAAGTGGAAAATGAAAGGCGAAGAAATCGACACAAACATTGGTGAATAAAAGTCCGAACTGGTTTGCAAACAGCAACAGAGGGAAGAATAAAATATAAACCAAATTCAAGCGTAGGTCGAATAAAAGACAAAAACAAATGACGAACCACAACCAGAGAATGAGAACCAAACATCCTTGAAAAAGAAAGCAAAGCAAAAGAAGCTGCGCGCGCTTTGGCAAGTCGATGGGAAATAGTCAGTGAAACATCAAATCCAGTATCTCCAAAAAAGCAACCCAGATAACGAAATGAAGGCTTGACAGGCAGAGGTTGACCATGAAGAAGCAAAGGCGAATGAGCAGGAATAGGAATTTTTGTGAGAATCACAGACTTCAAAGGAGCAAAAGAAAAACCACGAGCTTGGGCAAACTGGTCACAAACAGAGAGAAGAACCTGCATAGCATCCAAAGTAATTGCAAACAAGGCCAAATCATCTGCAAATAAAAAAGAATTATATCGTGGTTTGGCAGGATGAAAGAGTGTTATAGGTGGGGCAAATGGTCGGAGGAGCCCAGGTAGAGGATCAAGAAAAGTGATATAGAGAAGTGGACTGAGAACAGAACCTTGAAACAAACCTCTAAACAAATCAAAAGCATCTGAAAAACAATTTGCAACAACCACTCTGGAAGAACAAAAATCAAACAGAGACTTCAAAACAAAAACAAATGGCAACGGTACTCCCCTAGAAAGAAGCTCAGCCCAAAGAATTGCACGATTTGTGGTGTCATAAGCTGCTTGAATATCTAAAAAACCAGCAACCCAAGGAACCTTGGCATTAGACGCACGGGAGATACATGCCTGAAGACCAAAAACACATTCCATTCCCGAGCGGTGTGACTGAAATCCCGCTTGGGCAGCATCAAGTGGGCGTTGAAACGTGATAGCAGAATAAAGATGTGGCAACAAAGCTCGCTCAAAAATTTTTCGGGCAACACACGAAAGAGTAATGGGGCGATAATTAGTAATATCACCAAGCGTACCACGTTGCTTCCAAACTGGGTGCAAAAGCCCAAGATTCCATGAAGTGGGTGTAAGACTACTGCGAAAAATGGACTGAGAAAGTTGCAAGAACAATGGAGCAAGAATAGCTGAAATTGGGCGATAAAGTTCTGCAGGCAGACGATCATGACCCGGGGCAGACTCCAAAGGGCAGTCCCTAATAGCTAGAACAAAAGCTTCAACATCCAATGGCAGCTGAAAATCACACAGAACAATTGAAGGTGAAACTGGGTCAGCAGCTTGAGCATTGTAGACACTAGCAAAATGATCAGAATATTTGGCTAAAGACTGAGGATCAAAATCTAAACCATTAGCTGAAGTACGAAAGTTAGCGCAGCGCTGAGCATGAGACACATGTTTCAGAAGAGAAGGCACTGATGAAGAACTAGGGTCATCAAAAAAATTTGCTTTTGTCTTACGCCTGTGTGATCTCAGAGCTGATTTGAATGCTTTGTGACTATCACGTTGGCGAGTTCTTAGAAAAGGAAGAAGAGGGTCAGAAGAATTGTGGTGAAAGAGGGAATAATAGTCACGGAATGCTGAACGAGCCATACTACGCAACAAAGCAATCTCAGGGGGCAAAGGAGTGGTCGCTGGTGCTCTACGACGAGGTGTTGGTGGTCCCAATGTCAGAACTGCTGTTGCCTCAACAAAATCAACTATAATTTGAAATGCAGAATCAATTGCTCCCTGGGCCACTGCACGAGAAAGAGAAGTCCCCACAGGGACCTGAAGTGGTTCCAATGCTGCTGTTAGCGCCTCTGATGTTGGAGGAAGCAGAATCTTAGCAGTTTCTCTGTGCGACTTACGAATAACTTCATCCTTTAACAATCGGAGATTCCAAGAAGGTAGAGGAGGAGGCACAGTGGCCTGAGGATCTGGGCCAGCTAAAGAAAATGAACAGGTCACTGCAAAATGGTCTGAAGGATGGGGAGCCATAGACTGGGGTTGATCATGCACTAAATAAGAGGAAGCTGTCACATAAGTAGAAGCAAAAAACAAATCAATAATTGAACTCCCTAAGTGGGAACGAAAAGTTGGGCGACGAGCTGAAGAAGAAGCTGGGACAACCAATGAAAGTGAGTGGGCTGTAAAAAAAGGAAGAAGTGCTCTGGCACGGGCATTAGTAACATGATCACCAGTGCTCTGAGTTCTAAAATTGAAGTCACCCATCAAAACTACTGGTGTATCCGAATTCGAAACAAATTGAGGAAAATCAGATAATGCACCCAAACAGTCTTCCGCAGTCCAACGTGGGGGAAAATAAAATCCACCAATCACGACCTGACGAAACCTAAACCACAAACCAAACCCAGAAGGAACTGATGCAATCAACCTAAATTGATAAGTACTGCAACGATGTGGGTTAATAAGAAGAGCAACACCAGATGCCAAAGGAGCGTCTGGTGGAGGACGAGAATCAAACAACAAATACTCAGAAGAAACACTGTCTAAAGTTAACTGATGAGTTTCTGTTAAAACTAAAAAATCAAGCTGATGAGTAACAAGCCAAGCAAGTAAATCTGAAAAATCCAGAGGCAAACCTCTACAGTTGAAGGTTCCAGAACGAAAGGTCCACATTAATTGCGAGATGTAGGTTCAGAACGCGAAGAACGGGCTAAAGAAACAGTAGCTTCAAAGTCTGCAGCAGGAAGATTAGAACGAAGATAATGAAAAACTGCAGGATCATGAGTAATTCGCAAGAGGTGAGCAAATCTTTTGTGAACAGCCTTTGCTACAGCAACTTGACGTTGCTCAAGTGATTGAACAGACCCAGAACGAAGCTGCCCAGGGTCAAAAAGATCAACGGGGACCTCATCACCTGGAAAAATGTCCTTGCGGAGCTTGTCAGCACAGTCAGAAGTACAAATAAACTCAGCAGTGTTACGCCCAATAAAACTAATATGGCGAATGTCACGCGAAAATTGAGGGTTTCCAGAAATTCGATTAATCAGAGTGCGGAGTTGATTAAGTGGCTGACGACTAATTTCCTTAAACCTCACAGTAGCAAAACCAGCAGCACGATCACGAACAGGCTGAGGAGGATTGATCAGAATTGGTGACTCAGCCGGGTAATCAATCACCAATCTGGGTGGCCGTAGTGATCTGCGAGATAGGGGGTCCACTCCAGCAACCACTGAGCGATAAAGGGCGGGTTGAGCATCTGCTTCGGCAGCTTCAATACGAACAATAGCATTTGATGCACGAGAGGCAAATTTTGCAGTGCTGAAAGGCCCAGGATTGCGAGTAGCAGGGGCAGGTGGCGGTCGGCTAGCACTCGCAACTTGAGCATAGGAAGGCACGGCAGAGACAGCGGCAGGAGGGCAGCTGATAGTTTCAACCAACGGAACTACAGCAATAGTCAATGCAGCAAAGAAGGCAGCCTCAGTCTCTGGTTCCAATACTGGGAGAAATTGCATTGCACGAGTGAAAGCAGACATCACTAATGGATGAGATCCAGAAGTTTGAGCAGGGGCCAGCATATGCAGAGCATCCAAGAATCGGTCACGAGGAGTAGGCAAGGGAGAGGTAGCATGATCAGCTGCAGAGGCATTCTTCTCGACCCTGGCACGATAGGCAGGTCGGCGAGTCGGGGGTGATTTTGATGCTCGACGTTTCCCTTTGGGATCAGCATCAGCAAGGGTAAGTGACATTTCGACTGTATCATTCATGTGAACATCAACGACACTTGCGGGGGACCTTCCTCTAATTCGAGCCGGTTCTGAAGTGGATGATGCTTGGTCACGTGATCGGCAGTCACGTGATTTGCGAGGAGAATTCACTTCATCTGCCCACAGAAAATTTTCTCCATCAAAGTTGCTGGGCTGAGAGTCAGGAATGTTTTCCTGAGGGGCGCGAGGGTGGGACACAGAGGGAGCACGGGAGCGAGCGCGGCCAGAAGCGATGAAAATTTTCGAGGGGGGTGCGGCGGGCGGCGCGGCATGCGGCGCGTCAGGCGGCTGCGCAGGCGGACCGCTGGGAGGCGGCATTGATTTGTGAGTGAGAGAGAGAGAGAGAGAGAGAGAGAGAGAGAGAGAGAGAGAGAGAGAGAGAGTGTGTGTGTGTGTGTGTGTGTGTGTGTGTGTGTGAGTGTGAGTGAGTGTTTTGGATAATAACAAAGCTCGTCGTAGGTTAAATCACAAGCCATTTAACATCAAGTCGCAAGTTCGATTCCGAGGATGAACAATAATCCCGTTGTCATCCTCAGCTCAACATTTTCTTTTGAAAGTAAAAACAAAGAAGGAAAACTTTTATGAACGAAACAACACTCAACACCAATTGTGTGAGGGGTCGTGGAATTGTGGGTCACTCTATTTGAGAACTCACAGCACCATCATTTCTTGAGTGGTGAAAGACAAGTGAACTCATTCTCATACAAACAATCAATGTGATAGTCATAAAGCCCATATTCTAGCGCTCGACAGTCAGAATGCAAGTTAGCCTTTTCAAGAGCCTGGTTGCGACATATTTTAAATCGAGATCTTCGGCCCGGAATTGCAAAACCCTTGGCTCATAAGCACGTCGATAGCTTACTGGAAACCATTGGAGATAGACTCGGTAGCTTCATGCATTAGAATAGTACAAGCTCGAGTGATTGGGAGCAATCTTTGACACACCGTGAATGTAGAAGAAGCACACCACTAACTGGGCCAACTTTTGGTCCACGATTGTGTCAACTACGATTCTTGGATTCGACATCAGCGACAAATGTGTTCGGCGGCCAACGTTGTAGAGTAATCCGTATCCCTTCACAAATATGGACAGGTTGAAATGAATTTCTATAGCCTCAAGGTTATTGCCATCATAAATACGCGGAGGGGTGCTCTTCATCCCATCGTGCGGGACAAATTTGCAGTAGGCTTTGGTTGTGCGTTGTGGAAGTTGTCCAGATACTGAAGTATCGAGAGGACGAGACGGTCAGATCTCAGGTCCGGAGTCTTTAATGTGCCAGTGACGTTTGCCCTTGAGCAGGAGGTGATGTGTTTAAGAGATCTATTTCTACCATTCAAAGGGAAGAAAAGAGGCTACAACATCACAGGTTCTCGGCAACCAGTTTCTCGGAATATTCCCACAACCTCTCGCTGAGCTCGTGATTCTTCCCAGCTTTCGACAGCTTACCAAGCTTGCCGAATGGCACGATGTATTGCCCACGGAAGTCATTTGCTTCGATTTCAGGGGAAGTTGCCGCATAGAGCTGCGTCAGTGCACCATTTGCAGGAGTCATCAAGAAGAGCGGGAGAACAGCCTTGATTAAAAACCAGAACGGCCGAATCAGCCAGATCAACCAAGAACGGTTTTTGTTATTGGCCATCGCATCCAGTCCGCGCAAAATGCCTGATTGAACGGAACCCTTTTGTCACGTTATCAGACATTTCACGTTGAATTGTGTTTGCGAAGTTACCGGATCGATTGCGTTCACCCACACAGGTTTCCCAGCCAATCGAGCAGCCAAGGCTTTGGTGAACAGGATGTTGGCGAGTTTGGACTGGTTGTAACGAAGCGTCGGATCGATGATATTTGGGTTGTTTATGCGGTTGAAGAGAATCCCTTCCGACGGCGTGCTCAGATGCATGTACGAGCTGACGTTGACAACGCGAGCCGAACCCGCACGTTCGAGAGCGGGGAGCAACGTAGTTGTGAAAACAAAGTGACCTTATGGAAAAGGTCATTCAAGATGTTTAGATTTAGTTCAGAATGGAGTTATACCGACGTGGTTGACAGCAAACGTTCTTTCGATCCCATCGTTTGTCAACTCGAATGCTGATACGCCAACACCTTTGCGAAAGTTACCACATCGTACGAAAATGAGGAACGCTTTGTCAAATTACCAGCGTTGTTTATGAGGATATGCAGGGGCTCGTTGCTGTTCACAAACTTGATGGCAGCATCCTTGGTGGCCCTTATGCTTGACAAGTCCAACTCCAAGTACTCGAGTCTCGCATTCGGAATCTCCCTTTTTATTTCTTCGATGGCTGCAAGTCCAAGGGCCGGGCTGCGGGCTGCCAGGTAGACCTTCGCATTCTTCGCGGCTAAACTTTTAACTGTCGCAAAACCGATGCCAGTATTTCCGCCGGTAACGATTGCAACCTACTCGAAATTGAGAGTGAATGGGTCTTCGACTCCACATTCGTTTCTTCATTGCATACCTTGCCCGACAAATCAGGAATCTTTTCGGCTGAAAAAGACATTCGGTCAGAGAAAAGTTGTGACGATATAAAATTTTGAAGACCAACTTTCAGTGATAGATTGTTACTGCAGTATGTGGATTAAATCTGGTTACTGCACACCGACAGCTAGCTAGGGGTCAGTAAGCACAACAATAGCATTCATCCGTTGATTGGGACCCTTGCTTAAAAGCGACTAACTTTTCTCACTTTTGAAAGTTGATTCTAAAATAAAAAATAAAAATGCACTGAGCTCACCATTAATACATGTTTGCAGAGTGCTATCTCCGTTCTCCAGTTTTATTTTCGGTCTTATATTTTTTGAGAACCTAGTTTTCAAGGCTTAGAAGAATCGGTGCTGACGTTGGCGAAACGACGCAACGCGACTACGGAAACCACCCACCCAAATCTCACCTCGACTGTTAGCGCTCAAGCATCGATTTGAAAGTTCGCATCTCTTTAATTTTCACACCTTGAAGAATGGTGCGATTCCTGGGTACAAATTCAATCCATACCTGATCATCTGCTGTTACCACCTTTATTCAGGGTAACAGCCAATCTGGCCTCGGTGGAATGCCGGGTGGAGGACCAGGAAAGGATGGTGACAAGGTACATCCACTCGCTCTGGCGTTTCGATCCAAATTGCTCATGCAGATTTTGACCTCCAGAACAAGAAGAAGGAGCAGAAGAAGTGGGAGCCGCCGCTTCCCACTCGTGTCGGCAAGAAGAAGAAGAAGGGACCCGACGCCTCCACAAAGCTTCCGCCAGGTAAGCAAATTTGTACGGGAAAGCATCTCTATTTCAAAATTTATTATTCCGCTTAAAGTATTCCCAACAACTCGCTGCAAGTTAAAGTTGCTGAAGAACGAGCGGATAAAGGATTATCTGTTGATGGAAGAGGAGTTTGTGATGAACCAGGAACGATTGAAGCCTCAGGAAGAGAAGAACCAGGTTTGCTACTCAACTTCTTCAGCGCAAACGTGACGCTTATGTGATCTGTGCTGAAATAGGAAGAGCGATCTCGAGTGGACGATCTCCGTGGAACACCAATGCACGTTGGTACTCTGGAGGAGATTATCGATGACGATCACGCAATCGTTTCGGCTTCCACTGGTCCTGAATATTACGTCTCTATTATGTCGTTTGTTGACAAGGACGCATTGGAGCCGGGCTGCTCGATTCTCATGCACCACAAAGTAGTTAAATTTTGGATAGCTTGCAATTCGCGGAATAATTTTTATTGTTTCAACAGGCATATTCGGTGGTCGGTGTTCTCTCAGATGACACGGACCCGATGGTCAGCGTCATGAAGCTGGAAAAGGCTCCAACCGAATCCTATGCCGATGTCGGAGGTCTGGACCAGCAAATCCAGGAAATCAAGGAGGCAGTCGAGCTTCCTTTGACACACCCTGAGCTGTATGAGGAGATGGGTATTAAGCCACCCAAAGGTGTTATTTTGTACGGCCCTCCTGGCACCGGAAAGACCCTTCTCGCAAAGGCTGTTGCGAACCAAACATCGGCAACGTTCTTGCGTGTGGTCGGATCTGAGCTTATTCAGAAATACCTTGGCGACGGGCCAAAGCTCGTGCGAGAGTTGTTCAGGGTTGCTGAGGAGCATGCGCCTAGTATCGTGTTTATTGATGAAATCGACGCCATCGGAACAAAGCGGTTGGTTTTGAGGAGTACTTGGTGAATTAACTTGTGTGTGCTGATGACTGTGCTAGATACGAGTCGACGTCGGGAGGAGAGCGTGAGATTCAACGAACCATGTTGGAGCTCTTGAACCAGCTGGACGGTTTCGATTCGCGAGGAGACGTTAAAGTGAGGATAGATGTCATCAGGAAATGATCTCAGGGCTCATTTGAACATTTCTAAAGGTTATCATGGCCACGAACCGAATCGAGTCCCTCGACCCTGCATTGATTCGTCCTGGTATGTAATGATGAAAATAAGTCGTAACTTCCTGGTGACACCTTTTTTTTGCGTAGGCCGTATCGACCGAAAGATCGAGTTCCCTCTACCCGACTTCAAAACCAAGCGACGCATCTTCAACATCCACACGAGCCGAATGACGCTCGCGGACGATGTAGATGTGGAGGAGTTTGTGATGGCAAAGGACGACCTTTCCGGTGCGGATATTAAGGTAAAAGATAAAGTCGGTACTTTTATATTCTGTCTTATTTTTTCATTGAAGGCAATTTGCACAGAGGCTGGTCTGTTGGCACTTAGGGAACGCAGGATGAAAGTTATCGGCGAGGACTTTAAGAAGGCGAAGGAGAAGGTTTTGTACCGAAAGAACGAGGGAACACCAGAAGGTAGAAGTTTTCTGTTATGTTTCTGTTTTAAGCGGATGCTCATTCGCCCGCTAGGTCTTTACCTGTAAAGAAATCGCGAGAGGATTTTTTCTGGTGGAAAGCGCCGGTTTCCTGCATTATTCCTGTTTGCTTGTTTCTAGTGCATGATATCTGAAAAAATCTATGCGTGGAACAAGCGCTTCTTTGTATTCTTCCGAATAGTAGTTGCCGTTAATGGGAAATGCCAGCGGTTTGTGAGAGATCAATGTCACACAATTTTTGAGCGTCGTGATGCTGCCTTTGGCGATTGTCGACAGAATTTCTCATTTTCCTTGGACCTTGGGCAGACGATACCCGACTCGCATTCAAAACTGGCACCCAGCTGAGCTGAGACGACGCCATGTGCAAACCCAGCTGGTCCGCAGGCTCATATCTGCCGACGATGGCGATGCTTCCGGGCTCGACTTGGTTCTCCAGCTACACGCAGAAATTCCGACCAAGTTCATGTTCTCTTACCGTGCGGCTCTAGACATTGCGAGCGCGAATAGGCACATCAAAGCATTTTGGAACGGTGGAATCAAAGCGGTCTCGAATGAGGTATACCTGGCGAGCACTAGACGGAGCTAGATAAGCCGCCGGCTCATCCTACCGGACTGGTGGCAAGACAGTGAGCGGGGGATCAAGCTGGGGGGGTCGGAGCGCTGGACGGCGCGAGCGCGAACGGGCGCATCGATGCCCTTACATGGTTGAAGTCCATTGACGTAGAACTGATGTGGAGCGCTTTCGCGATGGACGCGGCAAGCGAACACGGGCATCTGGATGCATCATTGGATAATGCGATCAAGAGGGGACGCATGTGCGTGCTGCAGTGGTGGAGAACAGAGCAGACTCCATCAAAAACGGACACACACACGTTTTGGATTGGTGGAAATCGAGCGGCCTTGAACTCAAGTGGACCGACGACGCGATGGACAGAGCGAGCAAGGGGAGAGTGGAGTCCTTGGAATGGTGGACAAACAGTGGACATGCCTCCCCTGGCGCTGACTTCGGCCACTTTGAAAGTAAACCTCGGTGTGCTACTGGTGGGAGACTGTCGGTGCGGTCATTGTGGTGCCAAACTAGATTGAAAGCCTCTGGAAATGTTTGCAAGGATCGATGGCGACTTAGTGGTCATAAATCTCCCAAGTCCCGCTCAAACATCCACACGGTCTTCTGAATTCATTGCATTCATTGCCATTATAACGCTCTCCTCCCAACATTGACTTGGCCACACTTGCTACCACACAAGATTTCCCACCACTCCAACGAACACTACCACACCACACCACCATCCAACCATCGCGATCAGAAAGTTTGATTCCACCCCTCGTCACCCACACCCACCGCCACTAAAAATTTTGCGTTGCCTTTTTGTGCATCTCAACCTTCACCTGCCGGTGTGTTGAACTCGTCGTGGACGCACAGAGTCCACACAACTTAACATCCTGTTTCGTTCATAATCAGCACAGCCCCCGATAGCTGCCTATTGAATCAAAATGCGCAACCGAACACTTTTGCAAGAGTTGGCTGGCGAGATGGACTGGAGAGAAGAGGATATGGATCTCCGATGGGCGATTAAGGCGATCAATCTTCGCGATCAAGACCAACTCATCCTCGAACTCTGCGACAGCAGCAACTTCCAAGGGATAGAAATTCTGTTCAGCCTCCCTAAAGTCAAGCTGAGTCCGTATGCGGTGGTAGAGGGATACAAATCGCTGTACAAAGGGTACCGCGCAAAATTCTTGTCGCTGATGATGGAATCTGAAAACTGCGAAGAGCTGGAGAGCCAATTCGTAGATCATTTGCTCGAAAATAATATGTTTATTTTATTGGGGGAGGTCTTTGATATCCCCGCGATGAAGAAGAAGCATCACTATCTAGGCAATTGTTTGAGCGATGGAAACTACGCAGCAGTCGATGTGCTTATGAAGAAGGGCCTCCAGTTCTGTGCCGAAGATCTTGATTTCAGTTATGGCATTGAGTACAACCCTGCACTCGCGGAGATCTTTCGAGTTCTAGACAACGCATGCAAGTTGAAACTTTTGCCCTCGATAGCACGCATGAACGAAGAGCCTGCTGCTCGCGCTGTCGTTGAATGGAACTGGAACAATCACTTGAACGAAGAAACTGCAGGCTCCTTAGCTGCTATTGCGTGCACCGTGTGCAATCTGGAGATGTTGAAGTACATTCAAGAACGTTACTCGACCAGAACCGAGAAACTCTTGCAAAACACTGTTGCTTGCGAAAGCACTGAAGTTGCCGAGTTCATTATTTCTACCAATCAATACGATGTCGAAGAGCTGCCGGAATCACTGCGCAAAGCCATCGAGCTGAAGAATGCTCCTCACACTCAGCTGTTTCTTCAGCACTGTGTTTCTCAATTGCTCAGTTTGAGTCAACCGTTGGAGTATGCAATCTATGCTGAAAATCGAGAGTTGGTTCTTCAGCTTATTGGCTTTGGGGCACGTTTAGATAAGCAGAAACTTGCAAGCATCATGGCGCGAGTCTCAAAGTCTCCAGATATGTTTGAATGGATCTTTGCCAACAGCTTAGTGGATGATCAGCTTTTGGATGACGCTAGAGTTCAGTCCCAGATTTTCCAATACATTGGAGCTGACGAGAGAGGGCTTAAGATATTGTGCTTTGTGATTTCAAAGTGCCCAACAATTCCGGCATTCTCACTCAACCAGTTTCTTGAAAAGGCCGTGAAAGCAATGAACTATCAAGTTGCTGATATGCTTCTTAGAAGAGGATGTACACTTTCGGGTTATGTACGAGCTGACTCTGCCAGCTATGAAAACAGGACTGCGAGAAAACGCGATTTCCTCAACCTTTTAGCAGTGTTTGCCAATTATGGGTTCAACTTTAGGGAACTGGAAAAGGAGGAGTATCAAGTAATGTCAACGTATCATTACCCAGCATCAGCGGCCTTCGCAGGAGAGGTTGGAAAAAATAATTCAACAACTCTTTTGCCTCGCGAGATCTTAGTTGATGTTACAAAGCGTCTCAATTACAACGATGCCACCTCCCTCAAGTATTCTTGTATTCACTACTATAAGGGCATCAACATTCTCTATGCTCAAAATGCATTTGAGCTCATCAATTCTGAGCAGCGCTTATCAACTTTCAGCCAAGAGCTTTTGGCACACCCTGCTTTGACTCGGAAAATTTTATCGGAGGCAGATCCTTACCATCGCCATTGGATCATTCGCTGGTCACTTGGACATGAGCTGTTTCCCATGGTTGAGCTTGCAATTTCACTCAATCTTACAAAGCTGAATTACTGCTACATTGATCAGTTGGTAGCTGACAAAAAAAGCATTGCATTTACCCAGTTTCTGATGAGATTGGCCCATCCTTCAACAACCACCATGCCCATCCGTAAACTTCTTTCGAAAGTGGTTTTAAGAAATCAAGATACGCCTGATTATTTTGAAACATTCTTGATGAATCATTTGCATGAACGTTTTAATGCTGAGCATTTGCCAACCTCAACGAGATCCTGGCGCAAAAATTTGTCCCATCTACTTCAGTATGATGATGGGAATGATTTAGTCCACTACACAATGACAATGTTGCTGAGTGGAAGCGGAAGCAATCTTTAGTTATGCAAACCACTGTTTTAACATTTTGCTTTGGCAACATTTGTTCCCTGAATCATTGATTTGAGCTGGCGATCTGTTCTTGAGCCAATTTTCTATGAGCTTTGTTGGTTTGTTCATGTGTGTTGCTTATCTACTAGTTGATCATATTGGTATGCTTGCTGTTTCATGTGTGCATTTTGAAAGCAAATAAAGGGATTCATGCCTGAAATCCCTTATGACCTCGTTAGCATGGTGGATGATGTTTGCGTTTCAGGGTCACAGAGCGTATGCCTAACCAACGAGAGACCTGAAAGCCTCTTATTTGGTGGGAACTAGGTGGAAATCAAATCTACGAAAATAAACACCAAAGCTGTATTGAAGTCGACAACTCATGCTTGTAAACATTTGAAGAAAGCGCGCCCGCACGTTTTTACATATATAAACGCACTGAACTCCGTCAATGTTGGGCAAGCTAGCTTTGAGAGTGTGTTAAGACCGAGTTTCCGGGAACGCATCCCGAACTTAAATAGCCACAAACATCGAAAAAGATAAAAGAATATGGACGCAGTAGTCTGGGTTCTTGTAACGGTAATAAATGCTTCTATCTTTGCAATCGGGCAAGTCAGTCAGCCAGATATAAAACACTGGGAACACAAATACATGTAAGAGTCAAAAGTTGATAAAATCTTTCCCAAGGTAGGTGATACATTGTGTTACAATCAACTACTGCTTTGCGTTGCGTTCCCATTTGAGTCACATTGCGAAATGTGAAACAGGATCGTCTGGGCTCCGACTTGATGAGGGAGGATCTCGTGAAGAGGGTATCTTTTTCCAATTGTCCTTTGGTTTTTATTAATGAGAAGAGCCCTACTTGCATGTTCACCACGAAATGAGCAGATCAAACTTGGTGCCAACCTCTATAGCGGAATCGAGCAAGGCTTCAGGTGTTGGAAATGCCGAGAACTTGGGCGATTGAAAATGAAGCGGATAGTTCAGAGCAGTGAATGTCCTCCAAATCCCTGTTGTTGGGCTTTTATGTCAATGTCACGGAACGTTGGAAGCAAAGAGTTTCAATAGTGCTTCGCAATGGACAAAGCGAGCAAAACGAGTTATGTTGATACGTTATGATCGCATCGCAAACTCCGTGTTCACTATTTTTGGTTGCATTTGTCAAACTTGTTGCGACCATGGTCACAATTACCATCAAGGTTCGTGCGAACTGCCTGAGTCAATTTCCATTTAAAGACAGCTAGTGGTGATTTGATCCTTCCATAGTACTCGTCATTGGTTCCCAGTGTCTTCTCCACGGTCAAAACAATTTGACATAAGAGAGAAGATTTTAAGCGAAAGAAGAAAGCTTTGTGTTTAATTAGAAAGAGCAAATCATGCAGTATTCAATTAAGTGTTTCTCTTTTGTAGATTGAGTCCACTTTCTTTACGCCCTGAACACTTGACCTTGGCCGTTCGGTTGTGCCCTCGAAATGACTGATTCACCAAAACACCTCACTTTCATCTGAAGACCGCTGACCTTCCACCACCGAAGGACATCCAAATGCCCTTTGCGCTAGCTTCCTCGATTGCCCCAAAGGTGTATCTCAAGGGGCGACCGCTCTCTTTCCACCCCTGCAGAACGTGGACGTGGTCACGCTCGCTTGCGACGCCCATCTCCATATACAAGGGGTTATTTCAATGCCATTGTTCTTCCACCATTCCAAAACGTCAACCCGGCCATCGGAGCTGGTGTAGAGGTGCGATACATATGGATTCGAGTTGAGGGTTGTTTCCTAGCATACGTTCACATGTCCTTTAATGCTTGCAGCCTTCACCAGGCGATCATCTCTATTCAGACAGAATTTGGTCCATTTAAGCTCGAGTTCACTTTTGATCTACCAGTCAATGATATCGCTGTAACCGAAGATGCCCGCCCTGTCCATTGCATCGCTGTGTACTCTGCTAGTCTTTGTTTCTGTTTGTGAACAACTTGAAAGAATTTTAGTTTCAGACATTCATTATCCCTTCTGTTTTCAATACAGCGTCTTGTCATAGGGGGTTGTTACTGATAGCACATGTGATAAGGTTTTTGTGTGGTTAATCATTATCCACCTCATTTGCTATCTAAGGCCACACAATGACGATAATAAGAAACACCAGCGGTACAAACCTAAAGAGAGTGGGGAATAGCTGAAATGTGGAGTACCACAAAAATCGGTTAGGTTTAACGCCGAGTCATCACCCAAACAGAAATACAGCTTACCGATCTCGCCATCCAGTATCCCTCTCCATAAGACACCGTGATTTCTTCTCCGCGTGCAATGTACCTATTCGATACATACACGACCCTCCACACGTTGTTTTTCCAGTCGGGTACGCCCACGACATTGCAGTTTGGATTCTGGTCGTGATTGACAAACCGCACTAGATTTCCGTAACGCTGCGCATCGATGTAAAGCTTCGTCTCTTTTCGGGGTGTGTGTAGGTTATCTCCAGTGATGAACTTTGAGTTGTAGTCCCAGCTGTAGTCGGTGCCCGTATCCGTGAGCTTTCCTGCATAGTTCCCGATAACATGTTCCGGTGGGATGTCCACTGGAAACGAAACAGTTCCATTTAAGCAACTGCTGAGCAATCATAGATCGTTCATATCCTACCTGCAGCGAACAACCCATACCCACGGCCAGATCCCGATGCCGGTCCTTTCGCCCGCTCGAACCACCGCACGATACGTTCCCACGTACTCATATCCATTCCGCTCCCCCCAGATATATCATACTGCTCTTCACCTGTGTACCGGATATAAAACCTTCTGTCCCGGTCCAATATTCCATTCTCGTTGTCGAATATGTGTCTGTAATTCCGTGCGAGCCGTTCCATCTCCGTAGGACTACGCTTATAGTACTCGTCCTGCGTGAGGTTGTGTGAAGCGACCATGTCCTTGAAGGCCAAGTCGACTATCAGATCGTGCGTGTACACGACGCCAAAGTAGCTCGCGAGCTCTTCTGGAGTGGTGTAAAAGATTCGCGGGGTGCCGAATGCAGTTTTTATTCTGGATTCCGGGACCGGAGGCGTGTCTGGTTGTGGTGCGGACGCAGCGGCGTGGGCTTTGGCTGCGTCACGCTGGAGCGCTTCGTACGCGATCGAAGGGTCAGTGGAGAAAACAGAGGCTTCAGTTTCTCCACCTATAGGTTCTGAAGGGGGCCAAAGAACCACAGAGACTTGCTCAAGACGGCGGATCGCATCGGCCACGGTTGATGACTCGGTAGAGGCCGGTGAATCGAGCGAATCTAGGTACCGTTTCGCAAGCGCACTCGAAGGGCTCCCACTACTCTCAGTGCTCTCAACTACTCGCAACAAGGTCTCTGTAAGATCCTTTTCGACGCTGCGAAGTCGGTTGAGCTGTGTTCGAACCAACGAGGCGCTGTTAAATGAATCGAATACCTAGAGAACAATCTGTAAATCCCTTGCTATGTTTGTATCAGCCAGTTCTGGTACCTGGATTGCAAGCATGACAACGGCAATCGACGCGACCAGCTGCTGATAGCCGTTCAAGCGCGGCAAAGAGAACATCGACAGGAACGAGCTTCGCTGCGGTTCGCCATCAGGGTCGCCCAGCTTTACCGAAGCGGAGCTAGGAATAGCGCTGGATGCCGCCTTTCCGTTTGCGTTTTTCGTGTGCGGCACAACTTTGAGTTTGGACATTGAGAACCCTTGCGGTGTGCCGCCACATCAGGAAATCAACGGAACGTCGAAAGCGAGATCAATGTGTTTATTTGGATGAGACTCAATCGATCCTTTCAATCTTCGACGGTGGCATCAAAAACGACAGGCTCGACGGTCTTCTTGCTCTGTGGTGCGTGCTTCCCGACAGTTCCTGCACCATTAATAGTCACTTTGATGGGTTGTGATACTTGCCATCTGAATTTTGAATCTTCTTCCATCAGGTATCCACGAGGCTAAAAGAAAATAGCTGAAACTCATACTAGCTGCTGGGATTGGTTATCTGGTGATGCAGCCGCCATGCGACTCTCTGCCGATCTAGCTATGGAGTTGGATCGCCGCAGGCCACAAAGTTTTCATACGACGTGGTATTAAGATAGATGATGTTGACATGAGAATGTTGGAACACCTCCGCAAACACCCTCGAGTTTAACCACAACACACGTCATCTCAAATCAAGCATACTTTTCCAAGAACTTCCTATGGAACGCCCCAACACGCTCAACAAACCCGTCCACCTCCTCCTCAGGCGGCAAGAACGTCGTCCTGAAATGCCAGGTCCCGTCCTCCTGTCCAAATCCAGATCCAGCAATCATGCACACTCCGGTCGCGTTCAGGAGCTCCATGCAGTACATCTCGTCGGGCTGCACGTTCTTCGACTTTGCTTCCGAAAACGCACGCGGAGGGAGCCGGATCTGCGGGAAGAGGTACATCGCTCCTTGGGCGGGGTTGCATGTGACACCCGGGAGTGCATTAAGGGCAACTGCGATCTTGGATGCGCGGCGCTTCAGTGATTCTGTCAGGCCAATGATGTTCGGTGAGTGGAACAAATACTTGAGGTTAGACTTGTTCTCACCGAGGATAGTGTTGATTTCAGCCTTGTATGACTCGTACGATGCATCACCGGGAACGGGAGGTCGCACCATCAGGTCGACCATCACCTGTCCTTGTACGGGAGGGCAGAGCGACACGGATGCGACTTTGTAGAAAAGATCCTTGACGCTCTTGTCGATTCCTGCATGCAACTTTGTTAGCCTCCAACAGTTGACCCTACCCGTAGGATCTTACCGGTGCATTCAAAGTAGCCTCCTCTGCGGCCACATTCACCGATCATTCCCTTGGAAACACTGTTGAACGAGATCAACTCGACGGAATCATACTCCGGTCCGAGACTATTCGTTGGAATTTAACAATTGGCGCGAACAAGCCAATATTCATACTCACCTCTTGAGCACCTTCTTGAACGAGTGGAACGGAAGACGCTCGGGCATGTAGATATTTGTCTGGTACACCTCGTCTGCGAGCAAAACAAGCCTCTCCTTCTGGACAAATTTTATGATCTCCTTCATGTTATCGAAGGAGAGCACTTGGCCGGTCGGGTTCCCAGGATTGATCACACACAATGCGCGAACTTCGATCCCTTTTCTGCGAGCAGCAGCAAGCGATTCGGAGAGCGCCGACACGGAAAGAGACCATTCTTGAGACTCGTTCAGGTTGTACGGTACAAGTTGGCCACCAAAGAGTGTAATGGACGCGCTGTAGAGCGGGTACTGTGGAATGGGAGTCATGATCTAATGGACGGAGATACATAGAAGCTTAGTCAAGAGATCATGATTTTCACGCCAAGGAGTGTTCCGGCACGAGTAATGATGCACCACTTTACGATGAATCCTAATGGCGCTTCGCACCTTTATTCGTCCCCCTCGTGTTCACGAATCAAACCACTTACACCGACTTTGTCGTGGGAAATGATTGTCTGAAGAGCGAGCTGGACGCCTGGGCTCGCACCGGCGGTCAAGAAGATGTCATCCGGGTTAGCAGGGTATCCATCACGTTCTGATGTGCGGTGGGTAAGTAATGCATCACACATCATGACTCATACAATGTACACCCACCAGCGATGAACGCCGCTACGTCCTTCCTGATGGACGGAATCCCCTGAGAGTGAGAGTACGCACCTACGCTGCCGATCTCTGACAACAGCTTGCGGGCACGTGCGATGGCGTCTTGCGGGAATATGTGAGCGGCGTGCGGGTTAGTCATCAGGTCAGGGTATTCGACGAGGGCGGAGACCTGGCGGAAGAAAGTGATCGGCTGCTGGTTGAGCTGCTGCGGGTTGCCGATGTTGCAGTTGGTGATCTTGGAGAAGGGGAGGCCATTTGCATGTGTAGCCAGTTGCTTTGGTGACGTTGTATGAGATCACAATCGGAAAGGCGATAGAATTAGTCGCTTACATTTCTAAGCTCCTCTGCGCGAATGGCCAGAGCGCCGCGGACAGCGTACTCAAAGTTCCGGATGGGAGGGCTCACAGATGCAGCAGTGAGTACCTTTGTGTCTTTGTCGGGGCGAGGAGAGGTGTGTTGAGAGTGGGGGAGGGCAGAAGTGGGAGGCATGTTTGGGCAGAGAAGCAAGCAAGCGATGAGTTGAGTTCAGATATCGAGGGGATTAATACAAGGTTCAGTTTGAGAATGACGTTGAGCTGTTCAACGGGTGAATTTAAAGACGGGCAGATTTTGATGGAACACACGTGGGGGAGGGAGATCCGAGGGCACAAACGGAAACCGGGGTCGCTCACCTAGAGAAGAACTCATCGCTCGCGCACTGAGAGACCTTATCGTTGCTGAAACACTGCTGGCACCCGCAGGAAATGTGCGAGACCCAATGCTTTTCATCATGGCACTCATCTCGATGGGGTTGACGAATTATTAGAAAACAAGGTTGCCGTGGTGATTGACCGATCCGCTCCAGCGGTAAGAGTCGCCCTGGCTGGTTAGCGTAACTTCCGTGGCAATCGATCTGTGCGATGACCTCGGGTGTCCCGTCGTCCTCCCACTTTGAGTTTCTCGCCCAGAGATTCCAAGCCACGAGAGATGGCCGACGATTCGCCGCTCACCAGCACCGGACGGACGGGCGAATGGTAGAGAGAGGATTGCATGCATGCATGCACTGAAATAGGAAGCTGATTTGCTATTAAGGGAGAACGATGCACTTCGTCTGCAGTCCATAGCTGCAGAGACGTTGGCTGCCGTGCTGGAGAGGAACAGGAGCATTAAACTGGGTGGTGCTCGTCTGGAATCCTATGATCGAACTATTGCATCGGGTCTGTCGGAACTGAAAGGCGGAATAGCAGATCTTGAATCTCGCTTGACCTCTGTGGAGTCTCGGGCGATTCCGTCGTATGTTGTGCTTTTCTCCGTGCCACTTGAACCAAGTTGACCGTAAATAGGAGGAATGAAGATGACTTGAAGAAATGGGAGGAAGCCATCTTGCTGCTCAGTAAACAATGTGATCGAATCGAATTCCTCAATCGCGAAAATGAGGACAACCTTGCACAGAGGTAGGATGCACAAAAATATTTATAATTCACTCACACGGATGATGCATAGGAGGGCGGAACTCATGAATAACCCATCATCCAGCTCCTCTCCTCGCTCCCGCACGCCACTTCCAGAATCAAATCGCCGCTCCTCTCGCATCAAACCTCCAGCATCCACCCTCATAGACATCGACTCACCTAGCCCATCCGGTGCACTCAACGAATCCGAACTCCTGTCATTACAAGAACGCATAATTGACGGTACAAAACTGAGATTTATCACCGCATATCCTCTAAACGCGCTTCGTTTCTAACAGACCAAGACGCTCACTTGGATGAACTATCAGCCACGATCTCGCGGCAAAAGTCTGTGGGTTTCATGATCAGCGACGAACTCGAGCTCCATGTCGACTTGTTGGAGCAGACGGACACAGCCGTTGAGAGAACCCAGAATCGTCTTGCGTCGGCTCAGAGACGACTAAATACTGTAGAATCCAAAGCAGAGAACTCGATGGGTAAGCAGATGGTGCGAGTTCTATTTTCCGGCAGAATGCTCAAACCTTTATCAGGCAACAGGATCATATGCATTCTGATTATTGTACTCATCGTAGTGATCTTCCTCGCGCGGATCTAACGACACTCTGTAAATCGTTCTGTTCTTTTGTGATCTCTTGCAGTATCAATATTGTTAAATTCACAACCGCGTGCTCACGTGTCAGACCTGTCAGAAAATCTCTCATGCCCAAGAAGGCCCGCCGTCCCGTCAAGAGGCCCGTCGATGTCGTCGCTGACGAAGACATCGACTGGCGAAAAGGCGCAAGCATGAAGGCATGGCAGACTGCGAACGACATCCCATTGGACGAAGAAGACCAATGTATGCAAAAACGCATTCGTGTGTAAAACGCTTATGTCTAACCGTTCTCTTCTTCGCAGTCCACGCCGGTCGCGAAAAAATCCTTCTGGACGGCTCCTCAAACGTTCGCGTTCGTGGGATGCGTCGCGCGATGCCTGACGACGACGACGACGAGGTCCAAGAAGTCTACGGCCTCGACGTTCCATCGTCTTCCGACGAGGATGACGAAAGTTTGGACGCAGAGGAAGTCGAAGACGATGACGAGTTTGATGCAGAGGAAGCGCTTCTCGATCGGCTCGAGAGCCGACTGAGAACCGTGTCCACTTTGGACGACTCCGACGACGAGCGCTCGAAAAAGAAAAAGAGCGAACCGGAAACAGGGATCGACAGAGCCTGGGGAAAATCGAAAAGCATCTTCTACGACGCCGATGACGCGAGTGACGACGAGGAGCTTGCAAAGGAGGAAGAGGCCGAGGCGCTTCGGATCCAGAAGCGACGTCGTCAGGCGATGCGCGAGGAAGACTTTTTCGAGGACGACTCGATGGGTGCGCTTGCTGCGAAGGCAGCGTCCGGAGAGAAAGGCTCTGCACTTTCGGACGCGGCGAAAAATGTCGCTGTGGAGTCGCTTGTCGAAGATGACGAAGCAATTGGTGAGGCGCTTCTTGACGGAGTGTCGATCGAGGAAAGAGACCGGTTGGCCAGAGAACTGGCGAGCGACGCTGTGGAGATGGCGGCGGAGTTGAAAGAGCGATGGGAAGAGTGGGAGGAAGTCAAGTACCTTATCGAGCGACTCATCAGCATTGGCGGAAAGGATGGTGGTGAACTAAGCGATGGTCCTCTCAGAGTTTTACAATACTTGAAATTGAGGCACGGTGAGTCTACCAGTTGATGGGTAACCTAAAACTTCTGTCTCATTATTTCGTCTCCAAGGCATACTCACAAATTACCTGATGAACATTGCATACTACCTGTCGATTCGCTCTAACCCTTCCCTCCTTCCTGCTGGAACCGTAAACGCCGTAAAGACGCATCCTGTAACGAAGACAATCGCCGCGACTCGAGCACTATTGGATCGTTTGGAGCGCGCAGTCGAAGGCAAACACAACGATCAAGATGAAACAGAAGCCAAAAAATTATCAAAGAAGCGCGGGGAATCGGGTGAAATCCGCGGGATGCCCAGGTTGATGCACGAGCTGGAACAGGTCATTGAAGTTTTGGAAGATGACGAGGAAGAGGATCTGGATGGGTTTGTGGTGGACGACGATGAGGTCGAGTACGAATCCGGCGCAGGCGACGATGACGACGAGAGCTTTGACGATGTTGAGGATGAAGACGGAAATGACATGCCATCTGGACTCGAAGGGGATGAAGAAGAAGAACCTATCATCAAGATTCCAAAGAAGAAGACGAAAGACAACTGGGGACAGAAACGGCAGACAAATGGGAAGAGTTCAAAGAAGGATCCCTTGTCCCTCGGCATTACCGACACAGACGTACCGATCAAGCCACTCGTAATAGTCCGATCATCGACCAAAGCAAAACCAGCTAAATCGCGGGCCCAATCCATCGATGACGATCTCGTCGAATCCGCAAAACCTACAGATGTCGACTACGAGGACAAAGCCGCAAAGCGCAAGTCGCTCCAGTTCCATGTCAAGCGAGTCGCTGGTGCGGCTCAAGCCCGTGAGCAGAAGCAAAAGACGCAGGCGGGTCTGAGCGGCGACGCGGACCTACCGCTCCGCGACAGGGACGGCAAGATCATCGAAACGAATGCGCCGCCAGAAGCCAAAGTGAACGACCGGAAGAGGAAGAAGAAGGACGGCGATGGGGAAGGCGGACTCGATGCAGCGACGCTTGCGATCTTGAACTCGGACATTGGGCTTGATGACGACGAGTACGACAACGAGCCATCGGCGAGAAGAAAGGACAAAAATAAGCGAAGGAGGGACGAGGAGGAGGAAGGCGAAGCGGAAGAGGAGAACGGTGATCGAGATGCTCTCGATTTCTACGAGAAGGTGGCGAAAGGTCGGCAGTTCAAGAAGCAAGCCAAAGAAGACGCGCACAGAGAGCTTCTGGATTCCATGGACGCCGAAAAGCTTTCACAATTGCTTGCAATGTGGGTTTTCTCACCATTTTTTACCAATTAAGTTTTGCTCACGACTCGATATTCTTATTTTTTGTGCAGGGATGAAAGCGAACTGGGCGACGGAAAACGTGCATTGACGTACCAAATCCTCTCGAACAAGGGTCTCACCCCGTCGCGGCCGAAGGAGGTACGCAACCCGCGCGTGAAGCGTAGGAAGAAGTACGAGAAGGCGGTCAAGAGGCTCAAGAGCTTCAAGTCTGTTGCGGTCGACAGGGCGTCGATGCCTGCGTACGCTGGAGAGCGCACGGGTATTAGAAAGGGAATATCAAAGAGTGTGCGGTTAGGATAGAATCAAACGATGATGTTCGCCAAAAACAAAAACAAAGAAAACGTGTTCTTGAAAATCTTGGAATCAGTTAGTTTGAAGCACTATCCATATGATACTACTGACGGTGCAAACATGCAACCAGATCACTCCAACACTCTACTTTTTTCTCAAACTCTACATTTTCTTGAATAATAATTTGTGCTGCGCTTGTTGGTGGAATATTTGAAAACGGCACTGTTGTTACCAAGCCATTTCCATCGTGAATTCTCATCAAGGCGTAAAATTTTCGAAACTCGAACGGCACGGACGGTGGGAGGTTTCCAAATCATATAAGATCCCTGCACAGATCCTGTTTTATCACACACCAAATCAACATTTCAATATGCGAATTTCAATCTCTTCTTTCTCGGCACTCCTTTTGGCCCTTTTGGCCCAAGCATGGACGTCAATCGCCGCGCCAGCTTGGATCCCGTTTGATACAACCCAGTTCAAACGGCACTTGACACTGTTCACGCCTGCAAACAAGCCTGTTGAGTTGTACTGGACACTATCAGCGGATCTAGCCACAATCTCTGTTGGCGTTGCATCTAACAATTCCGCCGGTTGGCTAGCCGTGGGATTCTCCGAAACAAACGGTCAGTAACGTAAAACAATGATTTTTGAGCACTACTCTGAACTCTTTTGATCAGGCATGAAAGGTGCGGACATCGCCCTGGGTTATGTCAACGCAACCACAGTGAGCTTTGTTGTTTGCATCAAAATGAACAAATCTTAATCACCTCCGTGTTTCCAGAGCAAGTTTGTGCTCGAGGATCGGTTCACTGAGGACTTTGTCACGCCCGTCCTTGACACAAAGCAAGACCTCACCCTCACAGGCTCTTGGACCACCCCGTCCTACACCGCCTTCACCTTCACCCGACCCACCAAAGCCGGCTGCAACAACGACCAAGATCGCGACCTATACGTTGAACTCAACACCCAACAACACGTCCTCGTTGCCTTTGGCACTTCTATGTCGTTTGGGCAGCACGCCCCGACCGACCGCACTTCTGCTGTCGTGGACCTTAATTCTCCCACTGACGCAGCTTCAGACCTCTTGATGAATCCACCCATTGCCGACCTCGACTTGATCCCATTCAGCATCATCGCGCCAAACACGACTGTACCAGCACGGACCACGTCGTATTGCTACTCCTACTTTGAGGCTCCGACTGACGCAAAATACCACGTCATTCAGGAGCTGCCGGTCGTTCGAGACCCTCGTGTCCATCATTTGTAAGTGTTAATTGCCAAAGAAGTTCAAGGAAAGAAGCTAAACTTATTCTTTTCTTCCAGAATCATTTATGTTTGCGACACTCCTCCGACCAAGCTGTTCAACTCCACTTCGCCATCAGTTCAGTGCGACATCGTTAACCCGTGCTTGCGGTTCTTTTCCGAGTGGGCACCGGTATGGCCGCCCCGTCATAAATACTCACCACCGAATGCAGACTAAAAGACCCACTTGTTTTTCGTGTTCAGGGGATCGGGAACCGAACCTACGCTGAGGACTACGCCAAGCCAGTCGGTCAAGGCGATCTGTCTGCCAAGCACTTTATGCTAGGCACGTTAGAGCAAAAGTGACGCAGTTTCTCCGTTGTCTTACATGACTTCTAACATATAGAGGTTCATTACAACCAAGTTGACCCGACCGGATTCACTGACTCCGGAGCTGGATACCAACTTATGCTGTCGAAGAAGCTTCGCAAGAACGATCTTGGCATTCTCGCTGTTGGAATGGATCCCGCTCTCATCTTTAATATTCCGGCGGGGTGTGTAGCCATGGCACACAAATAAGAGTTATTGGATGTTGACTCTTCTTGTTTTAGACAATTCAAGACGGCTACCTACGAGTTCCCCAAAGAATGCTCAAATCTATTGACTCAGAACGTGACGGTGTGTGCACACACGATTCCTGCCAGTTTCTGTGTTTCCATTCTCATTTTTGCCGTACAGATTATGGGCGTGGCTGTTCATATGCACATGCGTGGGCACGCTGGAGAGCTTTCGATCATCCGTCAAGGGACAAACCACAGCGAACCGCTTGTGAAAGTTGTAAGTAGCTCAGTTCTGGTTTTAAGCCTCCAATGTCGCTCACCCTGCTTCAAATAGAATTACTTCGACTTCAATTCCCAGGGCTCCACCCGTATTACACCCAAAACTCTGGTTCCAGGCGACAGGATCATGACGACATGCGTGTGGGACTCGACAAACCAAGTCAACGCAACAACGGGCGGATACGCTTCGTCCCAAGAAATGTGTTTTGGTTTCGTCGAGTACTACCCCCTCCAAGCTCTCTCCATGGCCTGGCGTATGCCTTTGATTGTGAATTCTACGGGCCAAGTTGTCAATATTACTGGGCCGCTTGACGGGAATGCTGCGTTCTGCCCTCACGGCACGAACAGCAGTTTGGTTCCGCTTCCTGCATTCAACCCGCCGTTGCCAGCCTTAGGCGCGTGCTCGACTTCTGGGGCTATTTCTGGGCAGATGAGGTGGAATATTTATCAGCTTTTGGGAGTGTTACTAGTCGCGATGATTTCAGTCAACGGAGTTTAATGTGGGAGGGATATGTTTTGGTACATTTTTGGAGCTCTTGTTACCTTGTCTACTCCATCTTGTCTTGGTCTAATCTAATGTGAAAGTTAACAAGTTTGACGGCCTTCTCTACGTCGTTCTTCAAAATGTGCATTTCACTTTGAATTGGTGGATATACCAGGGAAACAAGTTGCAGCTATGTAAGCTTGCGTTTACAAAACGATTGTTGGGCTTATCAATCTATGTCAATGTCGGTGATGTCTAACCGTATCGGAGCCTGTGTTTGACGCCTGTATGTCAGCCCACTGCCTCCACTACGGACGAGCTATCTTTCCAATCGCTCTCCGGATCCTCATATCTCCGTGCATACATCCATCCCTCTACGCTGGAAGCAGGGTGCGTTGTGTCAAAACCAACCCGTATTATCCCCAGCAGGGAGTGTCACATCAGCCCGTGACAAAGGCTTTCCGTATGGAGTAGTCCAAGGAGAACGGGAGTCAGCTGCACGAGCTATCGAGACGAAAAGACCAGCGACATAAGGAGGACGAAAGAGGGAGACAAACTTGGTCTGCAAAGGCTGGATGACTAGAGTGGCGAACTTCTCCAGTGAACCATGCATGGTCTGCATTCAACCAAGGGCAGAGCTCGTGTGGTGTGGAAGTGGAAGCGTGACTATTTATTCAACGGATGTCCATATGAACGTTCCTGGAGCTTTTCAGAGTTGTCCAGAGTGAACGCTCCGTGATGGTGCAGATCCCGGGCTCCTCGCCTCTCAAGTAGCTGAGGCCGGTGATCGACTTGCGGCTCTTGGGTTGGAGTGGTGCCTAGAGGCGACTTGGGTATGCTTGCAGAAGCAGTGGCAGCATCGTAGGCAATTGTTTCTGGCAGCGATGCTTTCAAAGCCGAGTGTGAAGCGTTGCATCAAGCGGTGACGGATGCTGAGAAGCGAGCTGAGGACCTGTCTGCCAGCTTTGGTGTTCTAGTTCTAGCAAAACACTATATCCAAAGATCAACTGGCGAGTGCCTCTAAGGGTCTTGAGGCGAGTGAGTCCGTAGCAATACTGAGGCAAAGGTCGCAGGCGGAAAGCGACCTTGTCTCAGTTGGTCTAGGTTGCAGACTTGAAGGAGGTGGTCGCTGTAACCCCCAAGCTCTCCCAAAGACAAATCCTTGAAGGCAGATGCTGATCACGCGGCAACTGACGGAGAAGAACACAGAAGAACATGTCCCCTTTCGGCCATGCGGAGCTTGTGCAGCAAGTTGGGAGCACGCTAACACTACACAAAGCTGCTCAGGTACAAAGAGGCTGAAATCTCAAATTGAGCTGCTACGATAAGCGAGAATACTGCGCAATCACAAGTTGCAGCATCTGCCAGCATCTAAAAGTTGAAATTGCTGGTTTGGATAAGAAGGTTCCGATTTTTATACAGCCGCCGGAAGAATTACAAGAACATAAAATCCCTGGACAGATAACATCCACGCAGTGTTCAGTAATATGCGCTTACCTGCTGCTCATCACCGCTGCTGCTTTATTGATTCAAGCATGGACTGCCGTCGCTGCCCCAGCTTGGATAACGTTCGATACCAACCAGGTCAAGACACTTGACGCTGATAACACAGCTGTTGAATTGTTCTGGACCCTATCAGCTGCCCTTGTTCACAATCAGCGTGGGCGTTGCATCCAAAACTCTGCTGGTTGGTTGCCGTCGGATTCTCGGAAACGAATGGTATGCATTGCCGATCGTTGTCGCAGAGCTTTATTCTCAACACATATTTACCAGGAATGAAAGGTGCGGATATTGCCTTGGGCTATGTAAACGCACCACGGTAAGTTTGGATTGCGCACCGTTGTCGATGATCTTAATCAATTCTTGTTTCCGGGAAAATTTGTACTCGAGGATGAAGACTTTATAAAGCCCGCGCTTGACACCAAGCAAGATCTCACGCTCACGAGTTCCTGGACCACCGCCGCCTACACCGCCATCACATTCACCCGACCCACCAAGCCGTTTGCAATAACGATGAGTATCGTGACCTGTTCGTTGAGCCAAACACACAGCAGCAGCACGTTCTTGTTTCTTTTGGCACTTCCACGACTTTTGGGCAGCACGCTTCGACACCTAGGTAATCGGTAACAGAACCTACCCTGAGGATTACGCCAAACCAATCGGCCAGGGAGATTTGTCTGCCAAATATTTCATGTTGGGGTAAGTCAGAATTTTTGCAAGTGCAATTAGTACGCTTGCTAGGGTGTTTATTGTTCTCTTACAGAAGAGTGAACCATCTACCTCCGAGTTTCCCAAGAATGCTCGAGCTTATTGACCCAGAACGTGACGCTAACCATACAGAGAGGATCTGTGCTTAGACACTGACTAATGCAAATACAGAAGGCGTAACAGTTCATATGCACATGCGTGGCCACTCCGGGGAACTGTCCATTACTCGCAAAGGAACGAATCGCACCGAGCCTCATGTTTGAAGTTGAAGGTTGATCAATTTCCCACATTCAATCTGGTGCTCATTCTGTTTACTTCATAGAATTACTTTGATTTCAACTCACAGGATGTGACCCGGATTCAACCTCAAACACTCGTCCCATGCGGTAAGATCATGACGACATGCGTGTGGGATTCAAGGAACGAGGTGAACGCAACAACGGGAGTAGACTCGCATCGACCCAAGAGATGTGCTTCGGTTTTATAGAATACTACCCGCTTCAATCGGTGCCTTTGGGTTGGTGCATGCCGTTGAAGCTTAATGCTACAGGCCAAGTGGTGAACTTCACTGATCGCCTGAAGGAAATGCTGCGGTCTGGTCCCACGGGCCGGCGGACGTGTATGTTCCACTTCCACCGTTCAACACTCCGTTGCCGGCTTTGAGTACATGCTCAACTTCTGACGCTGTTTCGGTGATGATGGAGTGGAACCTCTATCAGGTGGCTGGACTGTTGCTGCTCGCGACAGTGTCGATTTACAGATTTTAACCTGAAGTTGGAACAAGCTTGAAGTTAGCCAGTTTTGGAGCTCCTAAATTTTGTTTTGTTTAATTCTAATGCGAAGAACCCAGCGAACCTCTTTGAGGCTTCGCATTCAAAGTGAACCTCGCAATCGTTATTCCTATCAGGCTTTGTGGGTCAATGTCCGACATAAACAAATCAGCAACCAAAAGCGAGTTGAGGAAGTTTTGATTGCTGATTGCTTATGGCAGTCCGAGACAAGCAAAGCCTGTTAACGATTACGAAGACTATTCAAATAACTTCGTAACATACGTCACGGCCCTGGGTTAGAAGCGCAATAACTTTGTTTCGCAGAGCCATCAGCCAGAATAAGCGATTTTGCACGCATATTCTTCGTTGAACTTTGATAAGGGATAACGTTTTGGCGGATATATGATAATCCCACGCTGGGAATTGAGGTAGTGGCTTACAACAGCCTCTGTTGACAAACGAAATATCTGACTTAGGTTGGCGTGCGGCAAGCTTGATCCCCTCAAGTCTTGGCTTTTATTGGTCACGCAGGAAAGAAATATGCGTGAACGGAGCTCTCTTTTGATGATGGTGGAAACACATGTTTTGGCGGAATATGCAGCTGCTGGAAAGTCAGTTTGTGAACTGGCCAGTCCCGCTTTTGGCAGTTCTTATCTCAATCTTAATGGCTTTGCAGCTTGTATGAGAAAGTCACCATGCGGCATGCAAAGCATACTGAGATTGATCGGATTGGAGTTTTAGCTTCTTTGCTGGAAGACGATCCAGATGATTCTCCCGTTCTTTATTCAGGATTTTCATTCAGAGATGTGTAGCAGGCGGAATTGGAGCGGAGGTTGCTTGAAGCGGGAATAACATCTCCGGATCTTTAATATCCTGCCCATTCTCGTTTTTCGAATCTGCGGAACTCTAATTAACGACATTCAGATGTCTTGTGCCATGAGACTTTGAAACTTGAGTTTATCTCCTGCCGGGCTAGCTCGCTGCACATTTCATGAATCAATTCAGTCGCTTTGAACCTCTGTTACGTCAAAGAGGTTCGTCTCGATTTCGATCTGTAGAATACAGACATGTCCCACTTCTCTGTGGGAATTCGCATGAACCACCACGGCGATCTTGGGGAATGCACATGTGGAGAGGAAAGCGGAAAAGACGATAAATTTCGGTTTGTACTTCCTTCGAACACAGAGTGGTCTCAAACCAAACTTCGAAACAATACTTATTGCCTCAAGGCGCTAGCCCCAATCAACACCAGATCTCCAACGCTTACAGTATGCCTAAGAACGACCCCCCGCGACGGAAAACCAAAGCCTTTCGCTAGGCAAACGCTTGGGAGTTTCCCATGTTTTTCAAGAGCGACTTTGAAGAGATCGCCAAAACTATTCTCGCACTTGCACAGGATAGTCGCCAGCTTTTGCACGTTGGGGTCCATCGCAATGCCATTTCAGCTTGACAATCAGACCACGGAACAGGAACGCACAACATAGAAAATACCTCTGAAAGAATTGCAGTGAGTAAACCGACGGTATGAAACCATTTATCTCAGCGACAGAATTTGCGAAGTTTTTTAAACGTATGAGGAAAAGTGCATCACGAAGATAATGACGGTAAAACATAACATCATAGATGAGAAGGTCAAAAAAAGGCATAATAGAAAGACTCTCCAAAAATTACAGTTCCTATCCACCTTATCTCTTGCGCATAGGCTTAGCGAATAAGCGAGGATGCGAGGTTTCGTCAACCTTGAGATACTTTCTTCCCCCCACGAACGTGCCAAGTATCACTCTCCGCGGGGGGATCAGCGAAGCGATCACGCTTTTCGGAAAGTTCTTGTTTCTTCTTACGACAGTGATGGATTTCGATAAGAGGGCATTTGTCCCCATCGACTTCGCCGTCCCCTTTTTGGACATAACGGCCGTACCATTCAACGCAAACCGCCTGCTCTCAAGCAGCTCTCTTAGCACATCATCGTCACGCAGCGCTTTGACGCTCCGCATGAGGTTTTTAAACTTCGACTTCGGAATGATTCCACTCGGTGCATGCGCACATTCGTTTCTGATTTTTGTAAGCCTCCTGATCGCCTCCGCCTCGCGCGTGTCAAAGAGACTTGTGGTGTACGAGAGCTTGTTGAAAGCTGATATGTCCCACTCTTCCAGCGGCTTACTAATGAACCGCGAGTTTGGCCTTCCCTTAGAGGATTGAGAGTTTTGCAGGATCCGAGAGAGCATTTGCTCGTGTGCGTTCTTGGAACGTGGAGTGACCCACTTCTGACCCGTGTTCTTTCTGAAGGCTATGCGGAAGATATCCCGGAGGATCGGCTCGCATTCGTGGTAGACTTTCTCCAGGCGGTTCTTGTTGGAGAGTCCCACCATGTTCGTGTGGAATGTGCCACCCAGCCCTGACCGCACGCACTATATATCACAGGGTCCTGCTGATAACCAAGGAGTATTTGCGAAAATCATCCCTCATCCAAATCAAGATTCGATATTTAGCATAGGTGTTTTCAACGATCCCTTCCTTGAGACAATACACGTGCGCTCGAAAATTTATTCCAGCATGGCTTCAATCGCCGCCGCTCAACCCACAGCCGTGAAAGCACTCGCGCTCTCGACCGCGTTGATTTTTGTCAAGTTCTTCCTTGTCACCATGGTCCAGGGCGGAAAGCGCTTCCGTGCGGGTACGCGTCCTCCGGAAGATGCCGTGTTCAAAGGTCTGGCCGGGAAAACCCAACAAACCTTTGGCGTCCCCGTTACTGTCTCGGGTAGCGAACAGGATAAGCTCGAAAAGATTGAGAAGGCTCGCCTGGAGGAGATTCGTTGGACCCGTCTAGGTGAGCGTTTGTGATGAAAACGTAATTTGAACCTGATTCCCAGGGCCACAGTCCAAAACGACCTAGAGAATGCGTACCCCGGATTGATCATTGGAGCCATTTCAATTATCTGCAACGGGAATGAGACGGTGAACGTGGTTGCCCTTGCGGTATTCACTGCAGCACGACTTTTCCACACCTATGCATATGCATCTGCACTTCAACCTCATCGGGCTATTGCGTATGGCGTTGGGATTGTGGGAATAATCGTGATGGCGGGAAACGCTCTTGCGGGAGCCTTTTCGGCGCAGCATTAGTAGCCAATCTATTAGCCTGATTTGTGCCGATGCTGCACAAGAAACACTCATATGGAATAGATTTGTTTTCCAATCTTTCTCCACAATTGGAAGGGCCATTTTCTTTTGCACATGGTTCATTCATCTTAACAGAAAATCTCCGCCTCAATTTCCCACACGTGCCTTTCAAAATTGTCCACCATGTCTTCTGTCGCTGCAGCTCAACCCACAGCCGTGAAAGCACTCGCTCTTTCGACCGCGTTGATTTTTGCCAAGTTCTTCCTTGTCACCATGGTCCAGGGTGGCAAGCGCTTCCGTGCTGGCGCGCGTCCCCCCGAAGATGCCGTCTTCAAACGCCTCGCCGGAAAAACCAAGCAGACCTTCGGTGTCCCGGTTGCTGTCTCGGAAGATGAGAAGGAAAAACTCGCAAAGGTCGAGAAGGCTCGTCTCGAGGAGATTCGTTGGACACGTTTGGGTGAGCGATTTTTATATGATGTCATTTTTGTACCTGATTTCCCAGGACCGGTTTCAGTTCAAAACGACCTTGAGAATGCGTACCCTGGACTCATCATTGGGGCAGTTTCCATTATTTGCAATGGAAGCGAGAAAGTGAACGTCGCTGCCCTTGCCGTCTTCACTGTCGGGCGGCTCTTCCACACTTACGCCTATGCTTCGGGCCTTCAACCACACCGCTTCATCGGTTATATTACGGGCGTTTTGGGGATGGCGGTGATGGCAGGAAATGCTGTTGCCGGCGCCTTTTCGGCGTAGATGTTCGTCTCGCCAGTTTTTCCTCATTTTCATAACTTGTCTATGATACACAGTTCGTATGATAATAGAATTTAGCTCTTGATTCTCTGAGATAATACTTTACCCTTCGAGTAAATGAGACGGCAAACTTCTGTGTGCATAGAAATAATCCCCCTTCGTCCATCATTGTCAGTAATACTACGGGAATCCCAGGATTCCGTTCACGCCTGCAGAGTGCAAGAACCTGGCAGATTCTCACTGAATGAAATCTTGAGTGATATCTATTCCAAATTGAACACCTTTGTTTATCGATGTCATTTTCGAAGCAACTGTTTCCATTTTCAGTTTTACAACGAGCGTGACTTCATCCGCACCCCCCGCGCTCACTTCTTCACTCGAGTTCTTGCGCCGCCACTAAGTTGTGCTGCGACTTATTCAACAACTAGTCTGATGCAATGATATGGAGACATATTCCTGTTCACACTCCTGAAGCTCTAAAATAGATGCCTCACTTGGATATACCTATAGCCGGTCAAATTTTCTTATTGAAGGCCACTCAGACCACCAACTTAATTCTGTACAGATCTTTTTGCACGACAACCATAGCTGATCGGAGCAATGTTTTCTTGAAGATTCCAACGAGCTCTGGGTCCATCTCAGTTGCAGACCGCTGATCATCCACCAGTCGAGCACCTCAAACCATCCCTTGTTGCATGCAGAATCCAATGCCGAGTGAGAATATTTCAGTTCCAGGCCGCTGGTCCTCCACCACTCCAGCACCCCCAAATGCCCGTGCATGCTTGCATGGTCCATCGAGTCGTTGGTGTACTTCATGTGCAATCCACTTTGCTTCCACCACTCCAGGACTGCCAAGTGACCATTCTGGCTAGCTTGATCGATCCCGTATTCGGTCCAGGCGAGGTCCATCCCAGATCCCGCCCACCATTCGAGCACGTCCAGGTGCCCACATTCGCTCGCGTAGTCCATCGCGCTCTCGCAGTACCGCAATTCGAGCCCGCTTGTCTTCCACCAGGCCAGCACGTGCACATGGCCGTTCCTGCTCGCAAAGTCGATCGCGTTTCTGGTCCAGTCCAGCTCCAGTCCACTCTTCGACCTCCACCACTCGAGCACCTCGATGTGGCCATTCATGCTTGCATAATCCCATGCCCATCGTGTGAACCTGATGTCCAGTCCGCTCTGGATCCACCAGTCAAGCACGCCGACCTTTCCATATCTGCTTGCAAAGTCCATCGACATTTCTGTGTACGTGCTTCCTTTTGTTCTGTGCAGATTCAGAATGTCGATGTTGCTCTGAATGCTGGCTTCATCCATTGACATGATGTCCCCGACAAGTTCCAGACGAATCCGCGGCCGTCTCAGTACCAAAGCAGCTCTGAATGCCAGAAGTGGTTCCTGTGCCCATCGTCCGAGTCTGATGAGGATCTCGTCGACTATTTCGAGCGGAATACGCCCAGGTTGCGTCGGTTGCATTTGGATCGCGGTGAGAGGTGGCACAGCGGGGATAGCCCGCAGGGAAGAGCAAGAATCAACGTGGGCGATTGCGATTTGGGGGAAGGAGAACACGACAGGCTGGGCAATTGGAGCACCCGCTCATCCCATACTCCAGCTTAATGGTGGGATGGACTGCCTGTTTGTTGGATCGTGCCGGGATTATGGTTGATGAGCTCGCGCAGCCTTGAAATAGAAAATTGGAAAGATCTCAATAAAATACCCATCATTGAGCTATTTTTCGTGCAGCATGGAGCTCCAGAGACTCGCCTTGGTTCGTTAACATCTCCCAGAAAGACAAGATTGCACCACTTCACAAGTCGCGCTCAATCACCCTCCAGGGATCCGCACAAATCGTCGTAGAATACTTTGGCACGTGCCCATACGCTGCATGCGGCATGCAAATGAGATCCACGCCAACTCACTGTTCTTCCGTTTCTAGACTTTGCTATCAACAGGCTTGGACGTCGAGAGCTTCAGCACTGCTCCCTCAATCGCTGACCAATCCCACCTCCTCAACCGCAACAGCATTCTTTATCAACGAGCAATCTATCCGTCTGAATGTTTGTGTTAGCCCGCTCGCGATCTCTCGCTTCTCATACTCTGATTACCCAGATTTCACCTCGTTAAACAATATGGGTTGAACCTTCTGGTATCGAGTGACGAGAGCGTGCGCGCATACCTTAAGCAGATTCTCGCTCACGTTGAGAGTAGGTTCCCTGTCCACATACCCCCACAATCACGCTCCTCACCATAAGTTCATAAACGTTAAATAGAATAGGAAGGTCAATAAGTTGGTCATGGTGATCACCTCAAGAGAGACGCGAGAGGTATTGGAACGATGGCAGTTCGACGTCGTGCTGGAGACCGATACAGAAGTCCACGGGTAACCAATACCGCTGTCTCACAGCGTGCAGTGCAGTGCACTCGACTTCTTGAAAGAGTTTAAACACTCTATGTTCTTGCAGGAACGTGAAGCAGAAGAACAAAACTGAAAAGGAAGTCCAAAGCGAGATCGCCGCGATCCTGAGACAAATCACCGCGAACGGTCCTCCAGCCTCTGCCTCGCTGGCGCAAACCAAATCTCCAAAAACTTCCTTCCCACGCTCCATTTCGGGACAACCATTTTTACATTTTTGAGTCCTCGTTCGAAAGAATTGGAACCAAGTCGTTGCTTGATCTACACAAGGTAATGTTCGTTGGGGTTCACTGGCACAATTAGCATTGACTGGCTGGGACGTAGCGGGACAAGCGGACTGCCCAAAGCCGCACAGATGTCCTGTATTCGATTCGTCACCGGCGGGTATGCTTTCACGACTAACTTCCAGATTCGTCCTGGAGACAGGATCTATTGCTGCATGCCTGTGTATCATTCCGCTGCACTTGTTGCCGGAGTTGTTGTATGTAGTGCTTTGCTCCAGCAGTTCCAACTCAACTAACAGCCTGTGAAACAGGCGTCTTGGTACGTTGGGGGAACTGTAATCCTTGCGCCTAAGTTCTCCGCATCAACGTTCTTCGCGGGTACTAAGCTATTTACATAACTCCAGAAGGTCGGTCATAACAACACCAGGATAGATTGCCATAGGTACAATGCTACTGCAGCCCAGTACATTGGTGAGCTGTGTCGGTACCTCCTTGCGAGCCCAAAGTCTCCTTACGACACGGCGCACACCGTTCGACTCATGTATGGCAACGGCCTTCGTCCAGACGTCTGGGTCCCATTCATCAAGCGATTCCAGGTGAGGATAAGTGAGCAAATATTGAGAACTGCCTGATTTGCCGCACTAGATCCGGCAGATTGGAGAGTTTTATGCATCGTCCGAAGGACCAGGAATCGCCACGCTGCATTGCTCGACCGTGGACTTTTCAGGACGTGTCGTGGGGACTCCTTACCCTGGCGCTGTTGGAAGAATTGGTGCACTTATTGGGTAACTCCGGGTGTCATCTATCTCTGCTATTATCTGGGAGAGCTGAATTTCGTTTGATTCCCCTTTTACTAAGTCGGATGATCAAGATTGTAAAAGTCGATCCTGTTACGGGCGAACTCAAACGGGGAAAGGATGGATTCTTGATTGAGGTTTGCTGATGGAAGAACTACTTGTTGAAAAAAGTATAAACAAAAAGGCGTTTTAGTGTCAGAAAGGAGAAGCGGGAGAATATCTGGGACGAGTTGACCCGAACTCGCCATTCGTTGGGTTTCTTGGTTACCATAAGAACAAAGAGGCGACGGAGAAGAAGATCGCTCACGGTGATTTGGAATCGCATTAAGTTCTTACTCTCAAACTTATTTTGAAATCGTATTGGCAGATTGCTTTGAGAAGGGAGATATGTTTGTGAGAACCGGAGATCTTGTTCGACTTGGTGACTATCGTTACCTTTACTTTGTTGATCGTATCGGAGACACGTTCCGTAAGTACTCTTTCTTTCAATATATCCGTGATTCTTGTTCTGACTTGCCGTTCTTCCCCGTATCCGCATAGGCTGGAAGGTTAGATAGTTCGAGTACTGCGGTGTTCGCATAGCTGATGATATGTAGGTGCAAATGTACCCCTCCCTCAATGTTTGCGAGTCATCTCTTGATAGTGATGAGTCGAGCAGACTCTTACCAACAACGTCACGTCACGAGCAAAAAGGATACATCTGATTGAATATTTCGACGCTGTTACCCAATACATTTTGGCTTATCTTTTAGTTCATGTGTAAACCGAAGGCGCTTTCACTAACCTTCGTGCTTGGAGTCTGCATAGAAAGTCAATTTGCAGTTCGGAGCTCGGTTCGTTCAAGCCTGAAACCTTGCCCTCACAGATTGATTCCGGGCCGCTAGGGAGAACAAGGGTGTCGTTCATTCCAAACACAACGAAGATCGGGTCTATGACCTGTTTCAAATAACATCATCAAAATCCAAGTCCGACCTGGGAATGCGGTAGCCATACCTTGTTGGCATTCGCACGGGCGTTCTCACCACCAACGACGGCCTGGTTGGTCCAGCTGGCGGCACTACCGGCAAGCACGTTCTGGGGGTACAATCCCCACTCAACACCCTTTTGCTTGAACCAGCAAACGCGCGAGGCGGTACTTTCACGAAGGAAGGCAGCTTCGGTGATAGTGGTGTCAGCAACGGTGGCGGTCCCCGCGGGTGCGCGCAGAGGCCAGAAGCAGCAAGCTGCCTGAAAGTCTGACGGCCGCGTTCACAACACCGGGGTTGTTTGTGAGCCACAAGGCGGAGACGGCACCTCCCATCGACTGTTCAAAGAATTAGAAATGGAACAAGGAGCCACAAAATGAAGAAGGAAAACATACGTGTTCGAAAATGTCTGTCTTCCGGAGAGCCTTGGGCCAGATGCTGTCGGATGCGTAGTTTGCCTTGAACGCCTTGATGACGGCTGTGAGTTCGTCAACGTAGTCGTCGAAGTCGTTAAGCGCAAGCAGTCTGCGGGAAGAGCAAGAGCGGGGCTCCAAGACCCCTTGTCCACGATGGTCCATGTCGCGGACATTGTAGCCGTTCCTGAAGGAGTCGTACGCTGTCTCACGCCACTTGAGCATCGCCCTTTCACGACCGGGAGCGACGATGATGGTGTCCTTGTAGAGCTTGGAGGACCACAGGTAGAATTGCGCCGTCACGTTGCCAGCACCGACGATCGAGGCTGAAAAACAAAACAACAAAACACGGTCAATAATCCGATAGCGAGGGCATACATCGGATCTCCTCTGATGGGCCTGACCATTCTTGCTGGTGTAGAAGAACTTGGCCATGTCGGTGTCCCATGTCCTGTTCGTCATTGGTAAGCGACAGGAAACACACAAAATACAATAGGCACGGATCGGATGTAATCCGCAGGCCAGCCTCTAGCATTTCTACCAGAGCGGCCTGATGTTTGTAATCCTTAATGATCCAACCGCAGGCTCACCTACGGTTACCTTGTTACGACTTTTACTTTCTCTAAATAACCAAGTTTGACAAACTTTATAGAACTTCCGGCTAGTTGCCCAGCTTGAAGCTCCACTCCAAAGGTCTCACTAAGCCATTCAATCGGGAGAAGCGACGGGCGGTGTATACAAAGGGCAGGGACGTAATCAGCGCGAGCTGATGACTCACACTTACTAGGAATTCCTCGTTCAAGTCCAATAATTGCAATGGACTATCCCCAGCACGATGAAGTTTCACAAGATTACCCAGACCTTCCGGCCAAGGTAGATTACTTGTTGCCTTCATCAGTGTAGCGCGTGCGGCCCAGAAGATCTAAGGGCATCACAGACCTGTTATTGCCTCAAACTTCCAAAGACTGAACGTCTAGAGTCCCTCAAAGAAGCCGGATGCAAACCAAAGTTAGCGTGACTATTTACCAAGTTATGGTCCCGTTTGTTAACGGAATTAACCAGACAAATCACTCCACCAACTAAGAACAGCCATGCACCACCCATAGAATCAAGAAAGAGCTCTCAATCTGTCAATCCTTCCATGTCTAGACCTGGTGATTTTCCCCGTGTTGAGTCAACTTAAGCGCAGGCTCCACTCCTGGTGGTGCCCTTCCGTCAACTCCTTTAAGTTTCAGCCTTGCGACCATACTCCCACTGGAACCCAAACACTTTGATTTCTCTTAAGGTGCCGAATGGGTCAAAAATTAACACTGTCCGATCCCTAGTTGGCATAGTTTATGGTTAAGACTACGAGAGTATCTGCTGTGACAATGGGAAAATAATCTTTTAGGCTATTTTGACAGGACGATCCGATGCAGAAAACACTCTATCAATGTCGTGCAGGTGCTTTGAAACAGAGTATATGAGCATCGCTTCATACGTTGATGCCAACCAATTAGTGACAAACTTGCACGATGAATGTGCCGAGACTCGCCGGTGGGCTCTTGGCAGATTTTTTGGACCCGATCTATCGACCGAGGATGTTCTTGCTGGAGAAAGCCGAAGAATTTGATTGGAGCAAACAAAAGAATCAAATCATTCATTATTTCAAGGCTTAACCCCTTCAAAATCTTCCAGGATTTTCCCAAATCCTACGTACCTTTAATCGCTTAGTGACCCAAAATGGAAGACGATTCAAGCGTAAAAGTTACTGTGAGAGACCTGGCAGTCACTGATGGCAAGGCGAAGCAAGGCCGATCGTGGCAGGGAGTCCCGTTAATCGCCCCTCTCACGGCGGTATTCATCCTCACCATTTTGGGTATCTGCCTCCCAGTAAGTACTAGGATGGTGTTCCTGATGTTGTAGCTGGGAATGCTAAATATAACGTAGTTAGGACTCGTTCTCTCCCTGACAAGTTCCCAGTCGGTGTCCGAGATCTCAGCGAGAAGTTTGCTCGTAAGCTCGATAACGTTTTGATGTTTCACATTCTCTGACTCGACTTCCTGGGGTTCCAGCTGATCGACAGCCATGTTCGCACTTCTGTACGAGAGATCATGGGGATCACCTTTGCTACAGCGATGCTGCTGACCAAAGACACCAAGCTTCGGAAGGTTCTGCGATCAAACTTTGATAAGCTCATAGATGAAGTGGATTCTCTTCACTTGCTTGTGAATGCCCAGTTGATGTCACCCTATACGACCACCTTGTCGTGCGTCAGTAGTCCAAACGTCACAGGTAAGGGTTTTCGAATGCTAAGCATCTAGTTGCTTTACTGAAAAATTACCTAGGAACTCTGAATCTCCAGGCTTTGAACGCAGACCCGCCAAATGTCACTTTGGTTGGGGTAAGCTTCTATACTCAAACTCAAGAAACTCAAGAATCGTGTTATTGACAACGTTCCTTTACAAGGCGTACTCCATTCCGGCTTTTCTCGACCGCTCCACTAACAAGTCGATAGTGTACTACAACTTCACGGCTGATGGTTCGGCGTTGGACAAGGTTCAATTCGCCGTCGGACTTCCGGGTTCCAACCTCTCCCAGTACGATGACTATCGAGCTTTGGTAACCAAGCCGTACAACACTGAACCTTTCTGGTATTCCGTCTACTGTAAGCGGATAATCCTACACAACCAGAATCGTTGAAAGCGATGAATGTTGACATGCTTGTAAAACATAGTTCCGATTCAAGGTGCTGACGGAGAAAATCGATTGCCTTGGCTCTATGTCGTAACCTCGCCTGTCTTCGCAAGCTCAACTGATGCTGCCGCTGGTGCAATGCCACTCTACTCATGCGCTGTAGCATTGGAGGTCCAGGAAGGCTTTTCGAAAGGAATCGCAGGTGTCCGGGCCACCATTTCCAATGGGACTCGTATCGGAGTATTCGAACGCAAGACTGGAATCTTTGTTACCGCAGATCGAGGGTCAACTGTAGCGCAAGGACCGGAAAAGGTTGATTTTGAAGTGCTTTTTGAAAACAAAGGCTCACCCTCGCCGTGTAGTATACTGCTACTTCAACTACTGACGTAACAATGTCATCGATAATGAAAGCTCTCATGCAAGCTGCTCCTGACGACAAGTCTGGCCCAGCTTTTCTCCCTGAATCTCTCCGAAATGGAACTCTTACAACGGTGCCAGGAACTGATGCAGATGGGACGACGCATGATTACATTGTTCAACTAAGCCCAATGAAAGAGTACCACGCTGATCTCATGATACTGGTTGCCATACCGTACAACGACATTTTCGGGAACATTGTTTCAGCCCAGAGGAAAGGCGTCATTGTTTCAGTGGTAGTCGGTATATTCGGGACGCTTCTCGTTATAGTTCTCTCTTTCCTTACTGTCAGGCCCTTAACTATTCTCGGAAAAGCTATGACGTGAGTTAATCACTTGCCAATTGACAACCTTCGCTGATTCCTGATTCTAAACATTGTAGAGAGCTCACCAACTTCGACTTTTCCATTCTTTCAACAAAGAAGGAAGAGTTAGAGCGGGGAAGCATAATCAAGGAAATAAACCAGCTGCAGCGTACTTTCATGATCATGGTGAGATATCTATTGTTGTAACCCAGCGGTTTGATTTCTTTTAACAACTTTCAAAGGTTCACGCTTTCGCTGGTGCGATCAAGAGAAACCAGTCGCTTGTTAAAGGGACCGGGGCTGGCACGGGGAAGACGAGTACCATCGGAGGCAATCGACCAACAAATGAGCGATCATTTTAATGTTAACCAAAGATCAAACAGCTGGGTGAACTCTATGCAAGGCATAACTTGGCATTAGAAAAGAGAAAAATTTTCTTTCTATATGTGCATGTCTGAGTAAATGTTTCTGACTTCAGAATGGGAAGAGGAATTTGAACTTGTTACTGTAGCGTTATGAAACATGCAAAATCCTGATAGTACTAGTCCAGTGCTGGTCCAGCTCTCTCAAAAGTTGAGCAATAGTCCGTCCGTAAATTTGACTTGCTCAAGCACGAAGATGAGGATCGACCTCAATACGGTGCACTAAGCGGCACACCAAGAGATCTGGTGCCAATGTAATGATTTTCATCGTCGGAGGGCTGAAACACGTCTGGGACGATGGTATTCAGCCCACCGAACTTCGACAATGAGGTTCATGTCGTGTTACCGAATGAAGGCACGTGAGATCCAACTATGGGATGACGGGCCGATGAGGGATGGACTAGTAGCCATGCATGTCAAATCAATCACCTTCTTTCTCCAGATATTCCGCACATTTCTGAATACAAATCCGATCGAGCTTCAAGTTTGGCGAGGAATGGTCCATGATTAGCAAACATCTCAAGAGATTGTAAGCACGAAGTCCAGAACAGCCCATTATATGTTGAAATTGTGCGGTTACAAACAAAGCAGAGATTCGGAAGTGCGGTGGGATCAAGGCGTTGGTTAAGCTATTGGATTGTTGCCTCCTCAGTCAAACAAGCAGCAAATCCGCGCGGCTCTACCAAAAGATACTTGAATACGCGAGCCAAATCGCATCCGGGCGTCCATGTTTATGTCCTGTTTTGACAGAGTTGCTCATGAAGGTGGTTCATCCTTTGTCAGTGCATTAACCCAATCACTATTGGAGAGGTTGGGAATATAGCAACATCGCCCTCGCCTCCGCTATTGCCCTCGTTGCGTCTGTCGATGCACAGTGTTCAAACCCTACTGTCCGCCGCGCTTGGAATGAACTGCTCTTATATCTATGTATCTTGCAAAGAGAAACTCCGTCCAGGCTCAATTATATGATCGAGATCATTGCGATCAACGCGGCGTCGTTGGCTCGCCGACATCCATTCATTGCTTATGGGTGCTTATCGGTTGGCACAAGGATCTTACTATTTACAGTTCACAAGGTTGATTGGGTGAAAACACTGTCTTGCCAGATGCTTTGCGTTTAATGCAGGGAACAAAAATGTATTTGCAATTGAGGATTTAAATCTAAACGGGAACCTGTGCAAAAATGCTGCTCAATAATGCCAGATACACGGAGGAAGTGACTAACTCCGTCCTCTCCGTCATCCAGCGTGGGTGTTTGCTTGCGGATGATGAGCTGTAGTAAGATCAGAGCAGAGTTGACGAGCATGGTTGTGTTGCCGAGAGTGGTGCAGGAGGGGAGGTTTGTGGCTGCCAAGGTCGAGGGCGGGAAGATCGAAGGCGGGTTGAGCGGGGGCAGGAAGGTCTGACTTACCTTGTAGAAAGCCAAAGGTCCTTCGGCAGAGAACAACTTCACCGCGCAATCGATGCTGCCATTGTAAGGCAGCACACCATTCGCATCAAGCCTTTGCTGAGGGCAGAGTCCATCAGGCAGGGGATCTCGGCCGGTATTTAATCTCAAGTTCCTCAGATCCTTGACGTTTTCGCACCGCTGAAACGGGCGCCGTTTTTTCGTCAGAATTTGGAAGTTTGTCACACAGATGGTGAGTGCAGGTGAGAAATGACACACATCGGTGCGATTTTGATTAAAACCTAAACTTGTATACGTTTTCCATAACGTTTGATACCATTCTCGAGCAGCTTGATGTAAAGCATAAAGGCTTTTGATCAACTTGCAAATAATAGAACGACCTTCATCGATTTCTTTGCAAAACCATGAGGCATTTCGACATAGTTCTCCTTTTTTCAAGTATTGTATTGAGATATCCTCCCTTGATATCATACTGGCGTATGTTAAGTAGAACTATTACTGATAACGCAATGAGAAAACGAATCATTGAGGTTTTCGTTACAGGTGAATAGGTTTCATCGAAATCTAATCCTTCAATATGTGAAAATCCTCTAACTAACCATCGAGCCTTAAAACGTTCAATGTTCCCATATAATCTGACTTGTGGGCTAAGACCCATGTTCCCGTTAATAAGTTTCTGCCATCAGGTAAAAATGTTTCGGCCCAAGTTCCAGTATCAATTAGTTGTGAAACCTCTTCTTTCATCGCAGATAACCAAAAAGGTAATTCATCTGGATGACTCAAAGCTTCCTTTAAATTCCTTTTCGTAAGTTTCCACCAGATATTGGTACTTTCGGGTATGATGATTCGGCTTTAAGGGACCAGCCAATGTTAGGAACGGACTGTGTAAATATACTCCTAGGTTTCAACTTTGGAGATAGTCCTTCATCAACATTACTTTCAATCGACTTAAATTTCCTCTTTGGCTTCTTCCTCTTTCGCCGTGCAGCTAGTGCACCGGGTTCAGCGTCGCTATCGACATTGGGACCCAGGAAGTAAGTATCATCCTCATCATATGGAATAAATTTGGTATCATCATCAAATATTCCATTTGGTTCAACAATATCTTGGTCGTTAGAAGTTACTGTTGATTGATAATCTTCATCGGCATCTTGTCACCAACAACCTCCTTCATTGGATTGACAGCCAAAATTTGAGAGTTCGTTTGGTCATCTTCCATTTTAATCGCCGAAAACTACTGCGCTGCTCTGTCGAAAGGTGCCTCTGTGGCATACTTTTTGTGGTTAAGCAATAGAAGCATGATCTTTATCATGTTGATCCCAGTACACAGCAAACCTGCAGAACAATAGAGACATACATCGTCATGATCGCTTTTGTTTACGGTTTTAAGTGAGACTTAGATGAGATCATTTATCCACAACACTAAAGAAGAAAGCAAAAACCAGAAAGAAAGCCATAGAAATCCTGAAACCGCTTCACAGTTTGGATTGGCCAGCGATCACCAAGCGGTTGTAATCTTTCGCATCGAACGGCCTATACATCCCAGCATCCTTCTTGGGCGAAGTCTTTCCATCCATAAAGGAGTCAAGAACAAAAAGCGGATCCGAAACCTTCTCCAGATCATAGGCATCTCTCTCCAACTCGCCTTTCACGTGCTTGAAGGTGGTCGTAGTTGTGACGCTGAAAGCTCAATGATTGAGAAATGATTGCCGCCACCAGCACTGTTTCATACCTCGACGAAATGCGGATAAACAGGGGTACTGCGTATTTTGGGAGATGCTTATGGGCATATGCACTGAGATTATTTATGTTGAAGTCTTGGTTCGGTGATATCAACACCATTCCCGCTTTCCCGTCGTAGCCTGTTGGAGCGAGAAGCATTCAGAATGTTCAGTCTACTTACAAATTCATTTTGTGCTGACCAGGAATTGCAACTCCATAGACAACGGCTTCGGCAACTCCTTTGTATTTCGAGAGAATGTTTGACACCTCCAGCGTGGACACATTTTCACCCTACATATCATCAGCTATGCGAACACAACAGTATTCGAACTATCTAACCTTCCAGCCTATGCGGATACGGGGAAGAACGGCAAGTCAGAACAAGAATCACGGATATATTGAAAGAAAGAGTACTTACGGAACGTGTCTCCGATACGATCAACAAAGTAAAGGTAACGATAGTCACCAAGTCGAACAAGATCTCCGGTTCTCACAAACATATCTCCCTTCTCAAAGCAATCTGCCAATACGATTTCAAAATAAGTTTGAGAGTAAGAACTTAATGCGATTCCAAATCACCGTGAGCGATCTTCTTCTCCGTCGCCTCTTTGTTCTTATGGTAACCAAGAAACCCAACGAATGGCGAGTTCGGGTCAACTCGTCCCAGATATTCTCCCGCTTCTCCTTTCTGACACTAAAACGCCTTTTTGTTTATACTTTTTTCAACAAGTAGTTCTTCCATCAGCAAACCTCAATCAAGAATCCATCCTTTCCCCGTTTGAGTTCGCCCGTAACAGGATCGACTTTTACAATCTTGATCATCCGACTTAGTAAAAGGGGAATCAAACGAAATTCAGCTCTCCCAGATAATAGCAGAGATAGATGACACCCGGAGTTACCCAATAAGTGCACCAATTCTTCCAACAGCGCCAGGGTAAGGAGTCCCCACGACACGTCCTGAAAAGTCCACGGTCGAGCAATGCAGCGTGGCGATTCCTGGTCCTTCGGACGATGCATAAAACTCTCCAATCTGCCGGATCTAGTGCGGCAAATCAGGCAGTTCTCAATATTTGCTCACTTATCCTCACCTGGAATCGCTTGATGAATGGGACCCAGACGTCTGGACGAAGGCCGTTGCCATACATGAGTCGAACGGTGTGCGCCGTGTCGTAAGGAGACTTTGGGCTCGCAAGGAGGTACCGACACAGCTCACCAATGTACTGGGCTGCAGTAGCATTGTACCTATGGCAATCTATCCTGGTGTTGTTATGACCGACCTTCTGGAGTTATGTAAATAGCTTAGTACCCGCGAAGAACGTTGATGCGGAGAACTTAGGCGCAAGGATTACAGTTCCCCCAACGTACCAAGACGCCTGTTTCACAGGCTGTTAGTTGAGTTGGAACTGCTGGAGCAAAGCACTACATACAACAACTCCGGCAACAAGTGCAGCGGAATGATACACAGGCATGCAGCAATAGATCCTGTCTCCAGGACGAATCTGGAAGTTAGTCGTGAAAGCATACCCGCCGGTGACGAATCGAATACTGGACATCTGTGCGGCTTTGGGCAGTCCGCTTGTCCCGCTAAGTCCCAGCCAGTCAATGATAATGTGCCTGTGAGCCCCCCACGAACAATACCTTGTGTAGATCAACGCAACGACTTGGTTCCAATTCTTTCGAACGAGGACTTCTGCTGGTAAGTCTGAGTCGGAATAGCTGCTCAGCGAAACCACTTGATCGACAGAATCCTGAGCAAAGAGAGGCACGCGAGCTTCCCCGGGAGACATATCGATCGTCCACGGACACGGCATACTGACAACCAACGAAACTCCAGGCAAGTGATCCTTGATTTCACCGACACTCTCAGTAAGCGATGCGTGGAAGAGGAGCATCTTGGGATTGGCCACAGTGATACTGTGGATCAATGCCTTGTCTAACGCCAGGACATCAAACTTTTTAGAAATGCTTTCGCGAGAAAGCCGATTATGATTCTCATACCGCGCTGGTTGTTGTTGACGAGTGCCCCACAAGCACCGACTTTCAAAACTCCTAGCCACCTGTAATAAGACATGATCCGGTTAAAAAATTCTCAATGCATGTACGGTACAGCAAGTGCGTCCTCACCAAAAGAGAAACTCGGGGCAGTTTGGAAACAGGAGCGCAACAATGTCTGATGCGATCTGTCAATTACGTAGCAGACCCACTCTCTACGAAATCACCTACCGCCATAACCAATACCGTGCTCCAAGAGCCATCGCGCCTATCCGTCCGCATTAGAATCTCCCGTCCCAGAAATACCCACCCAGCGATAATCCTTACATTTCGGTTTGATTCCGTGTGCAATTGAGCGAACGTCCACGAGTCGTTTCCGAACACCAACGCCTCTCTGTCGGGATTCTTGTTCACCTGCTCAATGAATTTGTGGATGAGACCCGCCCGGCCTTCCTGTTGTGCTTTTGCCGCGCTGTGGATGTGACAATAAGTGCGATCATCATTGTCTCATGTGCTTGATCGGCTGATCTGTTACCTCTTGAGCAAGCTTTGAACCCCCAATAGCGCCCTGACGTCGCGTATGATTCCAAGAGGGTCGTCCATTCGCAGTGATTCTTCCGATGTTTTCGTGTGGTTGTTTGTTGGGGTGCTGAGGGGGCTGATCGGGTCACCTGCAGACCACAATGTGTTGGTAAAGGCAAATTAATTGAAGAGAATTTCTGAAGTAGCTGTTTATGAAGAGTCTGTTGACAAGGGTAGCACCGCTGCGAGAAGAATAAACTTAGGAGGCCATCACACTAGCTGTGATCTATAAACGGTCCACTTTCCCTCCAAAAACATTCACCACCCTGCTTCACAGCTTGGATTGTGCTGCAATCACCAACCGGCTGTACTCCTTTTCACCGAATGGCTGGTACGACCCCACATCCTTCTTAGAAGCAGACCTGCCCTCCATGAACGTGTCGAGCACATAAAGCGAATCAGAGACCTTTTCAGGGTCGAACGCCTCCTTCTCCAAGTCAAACTTGACGTGCTTGAAAGTCGAAGTCGTTGTGACGCTGCAAGACAACACAAGACCGATTAGAATTAAACAACAGGTTTCGGTGCGCATCATCTGGGGTACCTTGAAGAAATACGGATGAAAACAGGAACAGCGTATTTCGGGAGATGCTTGTGCGCGTACGCGCTGAGGCCCTTGAGGTCAAAGTCGGCATTTGGCGAGATCAACGCCATGCCCGCTTTTCCATCGTGACCTATGGGGAAATTGTTTGAATAGGGTTAAACCAAGAAAGCGGAGGGAGCTGACCTGGGATCGGAACACCGTAAACGACGGCCTCGCCAACACCTTTGTACTTTGACAAGGCGTTCGCAACTTCTAAGGTGGAAACATTTTCTCCCTGCAAGAAGAAAGTTGTCGTTATTGATTCGGGGATGCGTTTTGTGGAGCTGCAGTAGAGTTACCTTCCAGCCTTTAAACAAATGGTAGAAAACAGCAGTGAGCAATACTTTTGGGATGATGAAAAAAAAAACATACGGAACGTATCGCCGATTCGGTCAACAAAGTAGACGAAGCGGTAGTTGTCAAGTTTAACAACGTCACCTGTTCTAATAAACATATCGCCTTTCACAAAGCAGTCTTTGAGAATCAAGTAATGTTTCAGTGATGACTAGATTTGTTCGCTAATCTGTTCACCTGTCGCAACTTTTTTCTGTGATGCTTCACTATTTCCGTGGTAACCAAGATAGGTTTTGATGGGTCCATTCGGATCAGTCTTACCCAGCAACTCTCCAGGCTCTCCCTGTTTGCACTAAACGAGCATATATTTCAGAAAAGCCGGAGGAGTATAAATTTGAATTCACCTCAATCAGGAAGCCATCGGGTCCGCGTCTCAAATCGCCAGTGACAGGGTCGACCTTGACAATCTTGGACGTTGTTCGGCTGAGGAGACAAGCAAATAATCAATGAAGTGAAATAGTGACCTTTGTAATACGTACGTGAACAAAATTCCGATCTTGCCAACGGCACCTGGGAACGGTGTTCCAACGACTTTGCCAGAGAAATCTAGCGTAGACCTGTGCAGCGTGGCGGTTCCCGGACCTTCAGAGGAACCGTAGAACTCGCCAATTTCACGAATCTAAGAATCGAATGTTGAGCATCACTAGAAACATAGGCATGAAGAAGAGTACTTGGAATCGCTTGATGAACGGAATCCAAATATCCGGCCGGAGTCCGTTGCCGTACATCATGCGAACATTGTGCGCATTGTCGGCAGGTGAACGCGGACTAGCAAGCAAGTAACGACACAGCTCTCCGATGTACTGAGCAGCCGTTGCATTGTATCTGCGGCAATCTGTTCAAATTGTTTCTGCGTTCAGGAAAAATGCAATGCAGCCGGCGGACTCGATGTTACCGGCAAAGTACTGAGACGCAGAGAACTTCGGTGCGAGAATCATGGTTGCGCCCGTAATCCATGCGACCTTTATTACATCAAATAACACTAATTAGAGTTGAAACCAGTGTGCAGCGGTGGTTTCCTTACGCCGAACCCGCAAACACTCGCGGCGGAGTGATAAAGCGGCAAGCAACAGTAGACCCGATCAGTCGGACGGACTTGGAACACTTTCGAGAATCCTAGAGAACTTGAAAAGAATCGTGCGCTTGACATACGAGCCGCTTTCGGCAAGCCGCTCGTCCCGCTGCAAGCGGTTTCGGGGTTTATTTTGATGCCAAGAGACCGGGGTTACACGTACCTAGTGTAGATGAGTGCGACAACAGCGTTCCAGTCTTTGCGAACGAGCACTTCCGGAGGCAATTCCGCATCTGAATAGTTCCGCAGCGCGATCGCCTGGTCCACAGAATCCGCGGCAAAGGGAGGTACGCGAGCTTCACCAGCTGTTAGCTCGATCGTCCACGGAGAAGGCATGCTGATGACCAACCGCAAGTCTGAGAACTCATCTTTTATCTCGTCCACAGCTTCTGTAAGCGAAGCGTGAAAGAGGAGCATCTTTGGTTTCGCAACCTTAATGCTGTGGATCAGCGCCTTGTCTTGTGAAAAATGAATTTAAAGGTGACGATGGAAGAGCAGTGAATTCCATACCGCGCTGGTTGTTGTTGAGGAACGCTCCAGTCGCACCGACTTTCATTAGACCGAGCCACCTACAGTGACACGGTTCAGTCTCGTAAGAACGAAGAGTGGGAGTATAACTTACCAAAAAAGAAAGTCAGGGCAGTTCGGGAACATGAGTGCGACCATGTCTGAGAATATGAAGACATTTGAGTACTCCTTCCTTCATCTCTCCAGAATGCATACCTCCCGGACCAATACCCTGGTCCATAAGCCAACGCGCCTACGAAACAGAACCGAAACTGCCATCAGTCTCGTCCAGTGGATAAATATACTTCTCACTTACATTCCGGTTTGATTCGGCATGCAACTCTGCGTAACTCCACGCATCGTTTCCAAAAACCAAGGCATCGCGATGGGGAGCCTTTTCCACTTGCTCGATGAACTTGTGTATGAGGCCCGCCTTGCCCTGAGCAACGGCCTTCTCTGTGCTGTCAACAGGAGCCGTCAACTACACATCGTGATGAATGATCGGCTGGCTACGCTACCTCTTCAGAAAGCCGGTGAGGAGAAGGATGGTCCTGATGTCGTGCGCGATTCCGTAGGGGTCGGACATTGTGGTTACACTGAGGATCAGAGGTTCAGATTCGTGGGGTTAAGGGCGTGTGGCGGTTGGGGAAGTGGAATTCCATATTTTTATACATATATTTTTCAATTTGTGAAACAATCATGAAGTCATTATACTGCTGGAGAGACAATACCTCCGAGCAACCGAGACTTGCTGTCGCTGGCAGCTCTTTCGAAGGCCCCACTTGAAGATTTCCCCCAAATTATCAGCATAAGTGGCGGCGACAAGCAGGGTCTGGTCTTGGGTCGTGTGACGTCGCGAAGATCACCAACGATGCCAATGCCCCAAAAGCACACCACTGATGTCACCGTTCAACTTTGTTCAACCGAACTAGCTCCGCTGGATAATACCAATATCAATTATTATTGTAAATTCTGTTGTCCCAGGTTTAGTCACCTGACGTCCATACTTGCAATGGATCACGGTAGCAAAACATCTCCTTTGCGAATCCAGCGAACAAATCGATGCAGCGCAGATTCACGCAGTCAGGGTGGATTGACTCCACTACCCGCTGAAGGTACAGCATGATCTCCTTGACCATGTATCAATGAACTGATCCCGCTTAAAATAAGATGAGCCCAGCCTTGTGATACGGAGCAGTATCGATGTCAAAAACAGCAGTATCTTATCTTTCACGTCGCAAGAGCTTCAGCAAGATGAAGAAGGTGGCCTTTCAGCGGAAACGGATGCATTGATCAATGATATTCTGAAGAGGCAAGAGTTGTGGGAAAGGGAACGTGTAAGCGGTGTTAACGTTAAACGTTTGCAAATGCCAATCTGTGCTTTTATCAAAGGCTGGCGCGGAGGCGTACGTGATGCATCTTAAAGCAGGACTTCCCCCGTCCACATTTAAGTCAGAAAACATGACACCGTTTGTTGAAGCCGAACGTGAGCATGTGTTGAATGCACTAGATTTCAGCTAGCAATAGCGTAACTTGAATTAGCTACCAAGATTAGCGATTCCGCGAAAGCCGAGATCGAGCAATACGACAAGATCATGCGTGGCCTCGAGGAAATTCGGCAGCTCGATGCAGTCCTTCTGGAGAAGACCACGGTAAACATAGCCAAATGCATTCATTTCAAAATCCCATAAAGCATCATTCAGTTTTCCAAGCGCGTGCTTAGTGGAAGACTCGATGATCGTTCGGATCACTCCATTGCGGACGACTCTCGCTCAGAGGCAGACGACGTATCCGTCGACCTGAAGAGCGTCCATTCAATGGATACACGGACGTTTCTGACGGAGCCTAAATGGCGGTCTCGCGCAAAGCGTTTTGAAAGGGAAAGGAGCGACCAGTCTCTTTCCGGTATCTAGTTTGCAAATACTACCCCATGCATATTTTGTAGTAAGATTTTTGAAATGTCATTCGCAAGATGCTCGAAAGCTTGGGGCCATTCATGTTCCACTCAAGAAATCCGATTATCGTCAGGGGGACTTTATACAGCGGAACATTGTCGTAAGGCAACAAATGAATCACATCAGGCACATTCACAATTGTAAATAGCTCGGACCAGAGGCTCGATATTACTCTGCCATGACAGATACAGAAAAGGACAGAGTAGAATCCATACTCCAGAGAGAGGAATACGAAAACATCGACGGAGGCGATACCGTAGATGATGCAAATTCAACGGTCTGTTATTCCTGTAGCTTAGAATCGAGAATCTTATGAATATTCGTAAAGGCTGCATCCACCATTCTCACGCGTCCAACCAGTACAGCTTCGATTTTGTTCACAGAGCCTGAGATGTCAAGACTTGCTGAAATTGACCGGTAGACAATTCACTGATACAAATTATAAGTTTTGCTGAATCCTTTGCAGAGCTCTCGAAAACATCATCCCGGCTTCGGAATGGGATAGCAAATCTGTTGTCTGGTCGGCGATCGATGGTACAGATGGGCGGGCAACTCCTGTCTCCTTGTTTTCAGCCAAAGTTCGGGTTCGAGGTAGCTCAGAAAACATTGTGATGTGTTGCAGTAGGTGATCTAAACAATCCGAACCAAGATGTGGAAGCGGTCATGCATGACAAGGATTTACTTGTAAACCAGACTCCCGAAAATGTGCACCTTATTGAACCTGATCAGGCCCGCCGACTTCAAGATATTGACACTGCGCTCTCGGAGCTCCAAAACCTCGAAAATGTCCGGGTACGTCCATGGCCCACGTCATATTAACGTTTTTGCAGAATCCGTACTGATTTCTCGTTGGATGGTAGCCACTCACCAGGGCGGACATGGAACAGCTACTTGAGATGGCGGAAGGACATTGGAATCAGCACATCCGTGTAGAAGAGTTCGACTACGTACCAAGTAGTGCGTAGAAATGATTCAATTGGTGTAAACATTTTTTCACATTCTCATGTGGCTATATTGCTGGTGACGCTCTGACTATTTCAATAAACTGTGAGAATTAATAGCGCTTGAATGCTGCTGATTGGAGGAAGCAAAGTTAATACACGCATCGGTAGACTCGGTTGTCCGAACGCCATGCAGTCATCCATTCTCCTAGTGTTCGTGTTGTTCAACTTACTGGATCTTGCAGTGAAAGTGAAAGGTATATTGGTTTACTGGAAGTCCCACTGAGCCGGATGTCTGAAATCGAGTGAAACAGGTTGTTGCTACACCAGCACACCCTCCTACTATGCAGATCAATCCAGCTACCTTGTGTCCCTCAGCGTTCTAATGCGCTCCAACCTATCTGCGCCGATCGTGATCTCCTTCCCACCAACCGCAACTATCAGACCAGCCCAAACATGCACGATCTCTTCTTCCGACGCTATCTGTGTGGACGCTCGGGAGCTGTTCACACTATGGGTGTCTTTGTCCGACGGAGGTTGGCCCACTGTCCGAAGCATTGTCGTTGGCGGTGAAACTTGCACGCTCGGTTGCACTGCTCAAGGCCTTCCGCAGGGTGTTCTCATCGGATCAGTCGCGGCCGCCGGTGGCGTTTTAGCCATCATTGTGTTCGTCGTGCTGAGAGGACGAGCGAACGGTGGCTGGAAACAAAGGTTTGGGAAGAAAGGACGGGATAAACAGGATCAGGATACCGTGAGCACACCGACTCGGGAGAGTGGTGTGGTGAGTCGGAGCAATTTGCAACATCGGAGGTCACCACGGTCCGACTCGTTCCCAGACGCGGACATCGCTGCCACGGGTCGCAAGGTGACACTACCTCCGACAATGAGAGAGATCAGGGTTAGGGAGAGTTCGAGTGGGGGTTTGGTCAAGATTGAGAAATTGGACGACGGAGTTGAAAAGGGAACGCTGATGGATAAGTTGGTGCAGAATGCAAGGACTTCGGAAAAGGAGATGCCAGCTCCCGTGTCCGTGCGGAGAACAAGGGATCATGGAGCTGGTGGGAGGAGGGGTAGGGGAGACGAGGATGAGCGGCCTTTGTCAATTATACGAGATGAGAATCGGCCGCTTTCGCAACTATTTACGGATGGAGAGAGACACAGGGAAGAGGAGAGACCACTATCGATTATAAGAGATAAAAATCGAGGCAAGAGAAACCACGGTTGAACTTTGGTGTTCATTCGAGTCTTACGCTATTTGAATTAAGAGAATGATTAACTCAACAACGTTGAAATGCACGGACATTCTCGGCGGGAAAGCATTTTTCAGAAATTCCAAAAGCCGGTTTGGTACATCTGGAGCCATCCCAAAAAGTGCTTAAGATCGCTCTTATGAGTTTCCAGTCCAGATAAGGTGTGCCTGGTGCGTACTCCGCGGAGCGGCAATTGGACCCCAAAAGCCCGACATTCCCACAGCCCGGATGATTTCCGGCAAACAATCAGCCGAACACGTGGCAGCCAAAAGCTTAAATTATCTGCCGCACCCTTTCATATTGACCGGTGTCGCTCGGTTGCAGGTATCACGAACGCAAGCAAGGCTCTGATCTCACACATCCAAAGGCGACACATCCAACAATGGTTTTCCCCTTAGATATCCTCGAGCGTAACGCTGTCCTGAACGACTTCAGGGCCATCGCGAACTTTCGGAAATGGATGACTGCGTGAGAACTTGCATGCTGCTAGTTGAGCCTTTCACTGATCTTATTTTGTGATGATCGCGTCAGTATGGACAAGGACGCCAGCCTTGGCAGAGCGAGTACCTTTCACGTCCTCCAAAGCTTGGCCAGATCGTCACCAAATGGAGAGAGCCTCGTTTTTGGATCAAAGGTGTTCACTTACTCCGACCTTGACAGAGGTGTGTTGAATACGTCTCTTCCAATTTTGTGAGGAACAGACTAACTCAAGCTTTTCTCAGAGTCCAACCGTGCGGTAATCCCTAACTCGAAACTTTCGGTGAAAAAACTCTTAAATCCAATGCTTTTATTGATCAGGCACGATGGCTCCTAGCAAATGATGTGAAGACTGGAGGTATGTAAATCCTATATCGGGACGTCTAGTTTTAAATCTATGGCTGTGATGCATCAGATACCATTTCTCTTTTGCTTCCAAACTGCCCGGAGTTCATGATCTGGTGGTTCGGCGCAATGAAGATCGGCGCTATAACCGCATTCATCAACAACAGCCAGCGCTCAGCAGCACTCATCCACTCGCTCAAGATCGCCAAGGCCAAACTTATCATTTTCGATGCAACATTCGCTGATGCTATCGAAGAGGTGCTTCCCGATATCAGCGATTTCGGTGCTCTCTTCGTGAACCCCGGGGCCTCGTGGTCGCTCGCCTCGTACTCTGGCCAGATTCCCTCGTTTGCCCCGGTTGTCGACGTGGAAGGTGCGCTCAGGGAGTTCGAAGACTCGGATCTGCCTGAAGATATTACGCGCCGTGACACCTGGCAGCAAAACTGCGCGCTGATCTACACTAGGTATGCTAATCGCTCCGATCAAGAAATTCATTTGTTGACTGATTACTTTTCTGCAGTGGAACTAGTGGTTTACCCAAAGCAGCCAACGTCACACATGGACGTGTGGTGCTTGCCGGTTACTTCTTTGTCGACGGTTTCCAGCTCAGGAAGGGTGACCGTACATACTGCCCTCTCCCTCTCTTCCACTCTAGCGCTGTCTTCGGTGGAATGGCTGTAAGTGCTGATGAAACCAAAATTTGCAATTCGACTGATTGTGTCTGAATAGGCAATGTTGGTCGCTGGAGGAACGATGATCCTTGTACCAAAGTTCTCTGCCACTCGCTTCTTCGAAGGTCACTTCATTTCTATGGCGAAAGAGGCTCTAAAGTTTACGAAATTCCATGTATAGAGTGCCGACAATACAACGCTTCTTGTGCTCAATACATCGGCGAACTTTGCCGGTATCTTCTTGCAACCCCTCCGTCTGCATCGGACACCAACCACCCCGTCCGGATCTTGTACGGTAACGGTCTGCGTCCAGACATCTGGAACGAATTCGTCCGCCGCTTCCAGGTAAAAGTGTAATCCTTTCTCCTGTTCGGTAACCTAAGTATTTCTGCTATCAGATCAAGGAGATCGGCGAGTTCTACGGTGCTTCGGAAGGTGCAGTTACTACAAGCTTGCTCTACCGTAGCCCCATCGATCGCAAGTGTCGCGTTACAGGAGGTGGTCCCGGTGTAGGATGTATCGGACGAATGGGTCCCATCGCAGGGTATGCGCTTCACAACAATTATGCTTATTTCTTCCTAAAACTCCATGTTTTTACTGCAGAGCACTTCTGAAGAACAAACTTGTGAAGGTGGACCCGGTTACTGGAGATCCCGTACGAGGGAAGAATGGTTTCTTGGTGGAGGTACGCCACATTGTTGACGTTCTACGATGCTCGTCTTCTTAAAATGTTACCAGTGTAAGCTCGGTGAGACAGGAGAACTTATGCGTGAAGTTGTAAAGAACGCTCCTGTGGTTCTATTCAGCGGTTACCACGGAAACCCTGAAGCCAGCTCCAAGAAGCTTCTCACAGGTGTGGGAAACACGCTCAGTTTCAGAATACAGATCTGATTGATTCGGCTTAGATTGCTTCGCGAAAGGCGATGTGTATTATCGATCTGGCGACTTGATCAGGCGAGACTCGCTCTATTACATGCAATTTATCGATCGTGTTGGTGACACATTCCGTGAGTTTCCCTCCCTGAATTTCTTGCTGTATTCAATATAACTCCTCAACCTACTCGTCAACTTTATGATAATTAGGCTGGAAGGTAAATTGTCGGCTATCTGCTCCTTGCCTGTCTCTAACTTTTCAATGAGTAGGGCGAAAATGTGTCAACAACTGAGGTTGCCGAGGTTCTTAGCAAATATCCCGGAATGCTTGAAGCTAACGTCTATGGTGCCGCAATCCCTGGTAATTGTCTTTGCCTAATGACGATTGTACGATCTTGTGAATGCCATTGTTATTAGGACACGATGGGCGTGCGGGTATGGCAGCTGTCGTCGTCGGCCCCGATTTCGACATCTCTGGACTTGCCAAGCATTGCGCTTCCAAGCTGCCCAAGTACGCGGTCCCACTCTTCATTCGCATTCTTCCTGAGTACGATTTCGCTCACGTACAATCATATTAACTGTGACTAATTCATTCAATCACCAGCATTCCGAAGACTTCGACGTTCAAGCAGCTCAAGTACAACCTCCGCGAGGAAGGCGCTGATCCACAAGCGGTCAAGGAAGACCCTCTTTTCATTCTCGACTCGTTCGCTGAGGGACGCAACGTTACCAACAAAGATCCTGGAATCTACCGTCCCATGTCGTCTGCAGATTACCTGAAAATCCAGGGAGGCGTCAAGGCTCGTTTGTAGGCCGGTTGTAGATTTGCATGCTTTCAAATTGATTGCGGTACTGTGCCTTGCAAGTAACTTTCGAGATGTAAATCAGTGTTTTATGTTTCGCTCTCTTTTCGATTGCGCTCTTCGTTGTTTTTCATTTCCGTGTCCCCTCCACCTCATGTAATCGTTGAGAAACTCGAACTAAGCCCCTTTGAGGTCCCACAATGTTTGCGTCGCAACAGTATTATGAAGAGGGTCCACGATCTGCGGAGAATCCGCATTCGTACAGCCAGCACGGAAACTATTATGACCCAAGCGTTCTCCAGCAGGCGCAAGAGTACGGCGAGCAAACTCAGTGGACGCAGGAGCAATACTATGAACAGGACAGATCTGTGCAGCCTTCTGACATGTCGGGACAGAGCCAATACTTGCCAACGAGTGAAAACTATACTTACAGCCAGCAGCCTTTTGATCCCGCTTTCCAGCCTCGAGCAATACCTCAAAACAATTATAATTTTGCACCACCAGCTTATTACCAACCTCAACCTGCAATGTATATGACTCCTAACAGCGGTTACGGTGAGCCTCCGAATTATCCGCAGAATACTGGATACAATTCTTACTGGCCAGGCCAGTATGGTGGGGATACAAATGTGTATGGGAGCGGGAATCAACCTCCGCAGTCAGACTTCCCAGTCCCTACCAAGAGAAGAAAGTCGAAGAAGGCTGTTGCAGACTCCATTGTTACTGCTGATCAACCAGTTAAGCCTCGCAGAAAGTCCAAGAAGTTTGGCACTAATGTTGTTGAGCCTGTTGAGGATCAAACAAACAACGCCTTCGCTGATGCAATGTTTGGAAAACCAGTGCAGGTTGTGGCACCAGAATTCTCTTTCTCCCTTCCTGAAGAAGAACTTCGTGTGACGGCAAAGAAATCAAAGAAAAAGTTGAGAAAGTCAACTACTGTTCCAGTAAATACAGAAGAGTTTGGAAAGATTGAAAGTGCGACAATTCCAACTAAAGCAGGGAAAGTGGATTCCAATTTGGAACTAAAGCCTGACAGCAATAATGCTCCAATATCGAAAGACCAACAAAAGCCCCTAAAGTCTCCAATCGTGAACTTTGCAGATCCTGGCAGTGGTGCGAAAGATCCACAAAGCAATGGAGTTGTCATCAACACAAAGAATGAAAGTTCTAATGAAAAAGCTTCTAAAGTGGATCAATCTATGTCAAAAACTGAAGCAACAAAAGAAGAGAAAAAGAGTGTTGCAGCATCTGCAAATGGAACCAGCACAATACGGATTGAAATAACAGAAGCACCAACAATACCTAGAGTAAAAAAAAGTGACATCTCCAAGGCTACAACCTCAGACTCTCCTAAAAAGATTGATGACCTGTCTGAAAAGACTCCATCAAAAAGTGAAAATCCAGCCTCAGATATAAAGGGAGATGTAACAGTATTACAAAGCCAAGAATCAAAAATTAAATTTAATAAGGAAGAAAAGCCACCTGCAACTATGGATAGTGCTGAGCATGCTTCAACAATCAAAATTGACATTCCAGTACTAAAAAACCAAAAATCAAGTGTTTCAGAAACCATCAAGAATGAATTGCCCATTATAGAGCCACCACAGAGCATCAATCAAAATAGTACAATCAAAGGTGAGATTAGCTCTTCACAGCAGCAAGAATCTCCTACAGAAAAGAGTGACAAGCCTAATTCAACACTTAAGAGTGACATACAAAAAGCACAGCAACTGGCAACTAATGTTGAAAAAACTGAAATCCAGGACTCAAATGTCAAAAGTGATCTTAATATTCAACTTGAGAATAAAGATAAACTTCCTGACAATCCCATGAAGTCTCCTACATCCGTTCAAGTCCAAAAGTCAAAAACAGACATACTAAGCACTGAGATTCCCAAGAAAGATGTTGTTATAGAAGGGCAGCAAGCCGACCAGAAGAAACTGCCCTCTCGGACAGAACCAGAACGTATTCAGTACATTCAAGATGCACAGTTGTTAGCAGGAAAGGAAGATGAAGGTAGTAATTTGTACTAATCTTCCAAGAAAATTGTTAAAAATACCAGCTCGTACAGGCACGGATCAAGTTTCGGTACTTGGACGTTTGGTCGCTCGAACAGCCAAACTTATGAATATGCCAGTGTGCATTTTGAGCCTCATTGAAAAAAATTTTGTAGTATGGAAGTGTAAATATGGTCTTGATAAATACATACCCAATAATGTTCAAGATGAGCCAAGGTAACTTGCTAATAATCATTTGCTTTCATCTACTTAAACTTCTAACAAAGGCAACAGTCAATTGATTCCTGGGTAATTACTCAAAATCCAGGAATGAATCACATTATAGCCGACACATCCCAAGATCCACTGTACTCAAAAACACCACTGGTATGAATGTATATTGCAAATGTGGCTGTAAAATTGAAACAATGTTTGGTATTCAGACACTTGTTGGCCTAAATTTTTATGCTGGGACTACTTTGATAACTTCGTAAGTACCCAGACCACAATATAGATGAGCGTTGTTGTTGATTACCTTTCTAGGAAAGGCCACAGAATTGGTATATAAAAGGCTTTGCTCTGATGCACTGAATCTTGAATTAATCATTTGAAGGAGTGCTAAGTGTACGGAACACTACTTCACAAAGATCAAATAAGGAGCTTTCTTCTCAGGAGCATGAAATTCTACAGGATATGGCTTTTCTTGCTATGGGGATCATTGAAGCTCGTGGAGCACTTAGCGACCTGAAGTCAAGAGAATCCGAGCGAACTCTCATGTATAATGTGGACTCAATGTTTCGAGAAACAATGTCTTCAGATGCTTTTGACTTGAAGAAAATACAGAGCTTTGTAGATAGGGTAAGGAATGAGAGTATAATTCCTCAAACTTTACACAAATTAACTTGCGTGATTTCATAGACCATCTCCTCAACTCGAACTTGTCTTGGATGCACCCAGTTGCTCTTAGTGGACATCAACGTAGATTCTATATCTTTTAGCACTTTGGTTAGGTCATTCAGTTCAGCATATGTAAATTTATGGAAGAGTGGCCAAAATGACTCTTCAAGAAATAATGCAGCTTTGGTGCAACTTGGGTCACTAGTTATTGAACTAAAGAAGGGGCAGTTTCCCTTTGTTCCAGAAAAACTTCCTGATACTTTAAAAGCTCAGTTGAAAAAGCTCTATGTTTCACAATCTGACTCGACAAATGATGAAGTGAAACAAATTCAATCTAAAATTGAGAAAGCTCAATCGACACTAATTGAAAATAAGGCCCTAAAGAGCACTAAGCCTACAGAACAGCCTACAGATATAAAAGAAAAGACACCTGAAAAAGTAATTGAAAACAAGAATTTCCTGGAAGACAAACCACAACCAAGAGAACTTCATAGTAACTTGAAGAATGTGGGAGAGCAAGATATAGTCTCTCTGCAAAAGAGCCAGACAGATGCTAGTTTGTTGAAAGAAAAATCCAAAGGTACTTTTGTTATTTAGTTTCACAGACATCTACTTATAGAAAACCTGGGTAGATGAGTTAAAGAAACAGGAAATAGCGAATCAGAATGTACTATCCACAGAAACAACAAAATCACAACCAGGACTAGTTATTTCCACAGGATTGCCAGATAGCTCAGAAAAATCAGTCAAAAGTCAATCAACTAAAGATTTGAAAGTTCCAGATCAGACCAAAGAGAATCAAAACTCTGGACATTCGGTACCAAACGATATATCTCGCATCATATCAGAAATAGTGTGGATTGACAATGCACCTGTTGCAATACTAGTTTCTTGTTTTGAATCTGTACGGACAATTACAACCAGTGTATGTTTAACATGCTTTACCTTTCCTTTTTCACTAAGTTGCAGAATAGGATATTCGAGTGATTTCATCTGTAATTTCCCCTCTAACTGCTGCTGTAGAAGCTTATAACTTCTTGGAATTTATTGCTTCAGCAACCCAATTTAGCTGTGACTCTATTTCAAGAACATTATTTGAAAAGGAAGAGACAAATTCTAATAATCAGGGAGACGCAATTGTATATGTTCTCTTAGTGGAGCCGACACTGCCACCTTTACCTGAATCAACAGGGAAGTCCACCAATAATGCAACTTCATCTAGTAAAAAAGCTGAAAATGAAGAAGAAACTGCTGGAGTTGCTTTTGAAACTCCCAGGAATGTTGTCGAAATGCTAGTGGATTTTGGACAGGTTTTGAAGACCATTAGATAGACATGTAATATTTAATTGACTGAACATTTTTGCTTATTTCCAGATGTTTGATGTTCTGACAGGAAAACATGGTTTGTCGCAGACTTCAAAACGCTTTGGAAACAAGGTAGGAAAGGTCTAAACACTGATAGCATCTGAACCTCTTTTACTGCTTCAAATGTTATAAAATAGTTTGGTAGGTGTATTTTCTTTAGAATTTGCCTCTTTCTGAGTTGCTGAGTGTAGTGGTTCTTGCGATTGCACAATCTAACAATACTGGAAATGTTGCTCAAGACATATCTGATCTTGCTTTGGAACTGGTCTTCACACTTCAAACATATGAAAAACAAGCAAAATTAAAAGTTGGAGCCCGTATGGGGTTACATGTTGGGAGAGGTTCTGGTACTACTCGCAATAGTACTGCTACTAAAAAAAGAGACTCGACTGCATCATCAGGCTCTCAAAAGACATATTGGGGAGGTATACTTCAATATGCAGTCCAATTAGTAAGAAAAATGAAACTGCATTTTCTTTTCCTGACACAGACTATAGGCAAGCTTAAGCAATGATAACAAAATAGTAGTTTCGTCAAACATTCGTGAAGAAACACAGTTGAAGCACTTTGAATTTGGAGACATGAATACTGCAGCAGTCCGAATTAATTCCATTTTGAATCCTTCGTTACGTATGGCTAGTTTAACATGTCAACTCTGAATTCTAACATTTCTATTTTAAGAGCTAGCCTCAGTATTCACTCTTGATGGCCACAGCAAGGTTCAAGAGCTGCAAACCGAATCAACACCTCCCAAGACCGAGATGTCAGAAATAATGGATACCAAGTTGAGCCAAAGCTCTTTAAATTCATCGAAAGAAAGTGTGGTCGAAGCACAAGCAAACAGGACACAAGCAGAAGGTGCACCCAGTCCTGTTTCCAACGAAGATGAGATCCCAACAAAGACAAAAAAGAAATGTGCCATTCTGTAGCTACTTTTGAGCAAATACAATTCATGGAAGAACAAATTACATTTATAGATTTTGAAGAGCACATAATACAAGCACCCTCTTGATCAAGACCTCAAAGTTCCAATACTGCTGGCAGAAGCTTGGGAGATAGCTCCATGTTAATTACGCTAGCTTTGACAAGTTCCAATCCAACCAGTTGCACCATCACCTCCAATGTTGCACGTACAGCTGAGAAACATGCAAACTAAGTTTAGTAAAGATTTGTAAAATTGTTCACATCTTACCTCCAAATGCTGTTTGAGCAAAGAACCATTTGCCATGCTTGAAACACCCCGATTCGTCAAATTTCACAGTAATACCCAAAATTGCAGAGAATTGCTCCACCAGCACATCTCCACATAGGATAACGCAGACATGACTTGGGGTATTTGCCAGCTCCTCCAAAAATCCTCGGATATCAGACGATGATTTTGGCACCGAAGGCACAAACACAATGTCGGTTAACTCGTCCACGAGCGGCACTTGTGATTCCTTGCTCCAGCCTCGATCCGTTTGAGCTCGAATGAAATCGGCGTGCTTGTACCCCAATCCCCCGTTCACAGCTGGAGCACCTTCCCCCAAATGTACGAGATCGTACCAATGCGAGTCCCTGACCGCAAGCAAGGCTTCTCCGACGAATCCAACATCGGCGGCATCGAACCCCGGCGCGAGTACCGTTACAACCCTACGCTTTCCTTCCCTAATCTCCAACCTCTCCAGCGCTTGGGCAACCAACATTGGTCCCATCTCAAAGATCTTCCTATACGCCTCCTCGGATGCCTTCAGGTCCGGAACTGGGTGAATCGAAGCAAATGGATCGTCTCCATCGGCGAGCGGCTCGTATCCCCACTCACTCTCCACAGCCTTCGCCGCGTCCGCTCCAAACAGTTTCGCCGCAAGCGCAAAGCCCAGATCCACGCCCGCGCTCACCCCGCTTCCAGTCCACACCTTGCCATCCTCGACGAACCGCGCTTTGTGCACGTACGTCACTTTCTCCCTTGCGAACATGCTCATCACCCCGAAATGCATCTTGTTAGAGGTTGCGCGACGGCCGTCGAGGATTCCTGCGTTCGCGAGAACACAGCTGCCCGTGCACACGCTAACGATGTATTTGGCGAGCGGTGCTTGACGGCGGAGAAAGTCGAGAATGACGGGGTCAAAAGCGGCTGAGCGAGTACCGATGCCGCCTGGGACAATGAGAACATCGAATTGCGGGGCAGTGGCGAAATCGTAAGATGGAATGGTGGGAAGGTGGGAGGCGGATTCGTTTGTCTCGGTTGTGAGACCTACGAATGAGAAGGTAGTGTCTGAAGCGACGGGGTCGGTGGAATGCTCGGCCGCCTTGATCAGGACGCAGAGTGGACCCATCAGATCAAGCAACTCCCACATTGGGAAAAGGACAGCAGCAATCTTGAGAGACATTTGGGATGGAAAGCGCAAGTCATGCGCCATTTCGGCGATTTATAGACTGCACCTTGCGCAGTCTTTAGCACCAAGATCATGCAAAACGAACTGCGAGAGAAGCTGCGAGATTGCTAGCGGAGTCAGTCAGGGCTGATAGTCTCATCTGAAAAATGATCTCGATTGTGTATGATATGGCATTAACTGCCCCAACATAAGAAACATGCAACAAAGACAAACAAGTTCACAGAGCAACACCTGGTGGCAGGAGTTTTGGGGACAGCTCCATTGCGACTACACCGGCTCTCACTGGCTCTATACCTACAAGTTCGATCATTGCTTCCAAAGACGCTCGCATGGCTGCCAATCTGACAATAAGAACAGTGTTGAACATTGCGTGCACACATTACCTCCAAATACGTTCTTAGCAAAGAACCATCGACCGCTTTTGAACCAATCCGATACACCATATTCGACCTTAATACCTAGAATGGCTGCAAGTCGTTCGACAAGCAGATGCCCACAGGCAATGACTCGAACGGTGCTGGGGGAGTTTGCTAGATCCTCCAAGGCAGCAACCATGTTTTCGCTCAAGGTATTCACCGAGGGAACGAATACGATGTCTGTGAGATCGTCCACGAGTTGGAAGTTGGAACGCTTCGACGACCACTTCTGATCTGCGTTTATCCGAGCAACATCCAGAAATCGACCTGCACCCCCACTGACGGCTTCATCCACCTGCACCAGATCAAACCAGTGTGAACCCACAACAGCGAGGTGTGCCTCCCCGACAAACCCAATGTCTGCGAGCTCGAATCCATTTCCAAGAATTGTCGCTATTCTGCGCTTCCCTGCTTTGCCCAACACACTCTCCCTCTCCGCATCAATTATGCTGGGGCCAGACTCCAGCGTCCTCTTATACTCTGCCTCTGATGCATTAGTATCAGGGGCTGGATAGATCTTCGCGAAGGGATCATCCCCTTCCGAAAGCGGCTCGTAACCCCACTCCGCTGCAACCTTCCTCGCAGCTTTTTCTCCAAAAAGCCTCTCCGCAAAAGCAAATCCAAGATCGACGCCCGCGCTTACCCCGCTCGCAGTCCACATCTTCCCGTCCTCAACGTACCGCGCTTCACGTACATATGTCACCTTCTCCCGCGCAAACATGCTCATAAACCCAAACATGCTCTTGTTTGAAGTAGCTCGGCGACCGTCTAGTAGCCCTGTGTTCGCGAGAACGCAACTGCCCGTACACACACTGGCGATGAATCGGGCGTTAGGTTCCTGCCTCCGGAAAAAGTCGAGGACATCGGAGTCGAAGGCAGCCACTCGTGTCCCGACACCGCCAGGAATAATTATGACGTCGAACTGCGGTGCTGTTGAAAACTCATGTGTTGGAAAGGTGGGTAGATGTGAAGCAGACTCGTTGGGCTCGGATATCGAATGACCAACAAGGTGGAATGTGGCAGAGGAATCAGGATCGTCAGAAAATTCTGCGGCTTTCACGAGCACGCAGAGAGGCCCGATAAGGTCAAGAAGTTCCCACATCGGGAAGAGAACGCCAGCGATCTTCAAAGGCATCGAGATTTAAGGTTGGGATATGCGCCATTTGGGCTAAAGGTAATTATGAAAATCACAATTCCTCACTTTTCTTGGGATCTATTTTCCCAAGCTTCTTGACACTTTCATCGTCTTGCATCATTTACCTTCTTCTCAGACGTCGCTCGGATCTCATACAACTTCGACCCAACCAGATTCATCACCAACCCCTTCAGCTTCGAAACTGCCGCCCCGTGCAGTGCTGCAATTCATAGTTTAGAGTTACTTCTCAATATCGTTCTGGAATGGCTTCTTTGCGGATCAGGCGTCTGAGTTGCCTCTTGTGGAGCAGAAACGGAATCGGCCCCATACGCGTCCATATCATGCGACTCAGCAGCAGTCTCCGGGACAATGCGATGTGGAGATTGGATCCCACTTTACAGGGTTCTCTTTCTGCGCATCAAGCTGGGAGACATCGGCTGATTCGCTTTCGGTCGGAACTGCGGCGACTTGTCCTGATCCCGCGATCTCTGCTTCCACAGGGCCAGTGATCTCACCACCATTGGCATCTATTACTGGTTGTACTTGAGCTTCAACTGAAAAGTCGTGCTTTTATTTGTACATAAGGTAGTGCCAGAAGTATCTAAGGAGTTCATCAGCACAAGCGATGTCAAGCACTCAATCACGCGTAGCTCTTACGTGTTCAATGCGTAATCCCTGATGAGCTTGAGATCATCCAGGGAAAAGATATTCTGGGAGTAAGGAAGCCGGTTCACGGAGTGCTGAAGAAGAAGAGTCTTGAAAAAGTCGAAATCTTCGGCAAGAATGAAGCTAGTGTCTGTTCTGCAAGAGCAAACTTTATTCAATTGTTTTACACGAAGATGGGTACTCTTTCAAACCTGTGCAACGCTCATGAATCTCAAGCATGATCGAGAACAACGCTGAGGTCTCCGATGGGCAAACCCTTCTGCTTGACGTTGCTTTGTGAAGAGATAAGGAGTGCAAATTTGCGAACAGCGTCAGGTGGTACAGGAAATCCATCAACTCGGCAATTTTTTGGCCAGGATCAAGTTTCATAACGCTCGCGATGTACCTAAACAGAGATATCAAGCTGTGGTAGCAGAATATGTCTCTCTCCGTGATCCCTACGATCGTCCTTTTTCAGGCCCGGGAAACCCCTTGAAATCATAAATGTGCTTCATCGACAAATGCTTCCTGACAGCTAGTTAATAGCTACATATTACGAATTAAAACCATATACCATACTCATGACTTAGCCTATTAAGGCCCATCAGTCTCCAATAGCACTGATCGTTTCTTTTCCAAACCCCATATTTTCGGCTCATTGTTCACACCGTGCAGCTTTATGTGGCTTCCTCCGAACGTGACTGTCGTACACACGATTCGTGATGTCATTCGAATCCTTCGTCGGCTCGGGGGCAGAATGCTCCACAGGAAACAACTTTTCAAAGCTTGTAAGCCATCTCGACAAGGACTCGGCTGCATCGCAGGTACGTAAATGCATCGCTTCATTAAACAGTGTGACATTTGTAATGCTGACAAACATCCGCATTTTGCCAGGCATTCAGACCTGTTGACCCGATCATTGCAGGCCCGAGCTCCGTAAGTCCTTAAGTTAATTGTTACTGAAGGTAGGGGACTCACGCCATCGCTTTCTTTGCATGCTTTGCGATCCGTATTAGCGACCTGGTCGACAAGCTGTGTTCAACGAAACTCGAGTGAGTGAAGAATGGCTTGTGAAAGTTATCAAATATTGATACCACTGTATTTAGTTTGCCGATGAATTTCTGAGCAATGGGCCACCACCAGCAGCTGGACAGCTCACCCATTTGTCCCACCACTCATTGCCGGACCTCGAGCGGCACCTTGAGCGCCAATTCTCCGCTCCTGCACCGCTGCATCCTGCAGGTAGGTCCACATGAGTTGTTACGATTACTGCACGAAATTCACACACATAGTTTCTCAGGATGGGCAGACGAGTTTGGTCGGTTCCAAGGAGGAGCTGGCAGCAGCGGCAGCAACGCTGAATTCGAGGAGGTTTTCAACAAGCACGTTGTAGCGCGTGGACCACCAGCTGGTAGAACTAAATGAACTACTTTTGGCTAATACCCACTAAATTTTCCGTGCAGATTGGAGGGACGAGTTCATGCAGAGCCACGGTGGCAGCCTATCCAACATTCATGCCGAATCTTCCCACCCCGAGCTCGAGCGGGCCTTCCAGGAGCACCACAACGCCGTCCTCGAACAAGAATGGTCGAAGCACTTTGAAGAGGTTTCCGCGACACTGACTTCGAAAGGCAAGGAGCACCTCATTATCTCCTCCGGCAACGACGTCACGGATTGGGCCACGCAATTCGACAAACTACGTGCGGAAGCGGGAGAGGACGGAATGATGGACCCGGAGTTCATGGAAAAGTTTAACTCGCTATGGAGCGATATGGTGCAACAGGACAAGGATCTTGGCGCCGCGAGGGACTGGGAACAGGACTTCAACAACGAGTGGTTACCGTCACATGCCGAGGCGATCACGGATCCCGATCCAGTCACAGCTCCACTTGCCCCGTACGTGTTTGAGAAGGAGAACCCGTATCTCGCGCATCCGGATCCGTTGGGCGTTGGGTTGAGGATGATGGACGGCGGGAACCTCAGCGAGGCTGCTTTGGCGTTCGAGGCTGCTTGCCAGAGGGACGAGAGGGACGAGCAGGCCTGGATGTATTTGGGCCTGTGCCAGGCTGAGAATGAGAAAGAGGAGGCGGCGATCGCGGCATTGCAGAGATGCGTGCAAGAGAACCCTCAAAATTTGAAGGCGCTGATGGTAAGTGAATACGTTTGTCCCCGTCATTGTGAGTTGCTAAGCATATGTTGCGTTTCAGGCTCTTGCCGTGTCTTACACAAACGAAAACCAGGACATTCAAGCCTACACCACACTCGAACGCTACATCAAAACCCAATACCCTTCGATCCCAGTCCCTAGCTCCGTTTCTGCCCTCTCCGCCATCGACCTTCAGAAACACGTCACAAGTCTCTTCCTCGAAGCTGCACGTTTGGGTCGCTCTCACGCTGCCCAGCCGACCGTAAGCACGACTTCGACTTCCGACGACGTCAAAACAAGCGATATTGACGCTGATGTTCAAGTCGGACTCGGCGTACTTTTCTACAACTCCGCCGAATTCGAGAAGGCTGTAGACTGCTTCCGTTGCGCGCTTAGTGTCAGGCCCGGAGACTACGTGCTGTGGAACCGACTTGGTGCTACTCTCGCCAACTCTGGAAAGAGTGAGTTGCAATCGCTAGTAGTTACCTTGCATTGGCTGATAAAATGTCTAGGCGAGGAAGCGATCTCGGCCTACCACCAGGCGTTATCGATCAAACCGACGTTTGTGCGTGGACGGTACAACCTCGGAGTGTCGTGCATCAACATTGGTGTGTACGAGGAAGCTGTGGAGCACCTCCTCGGTGCTTTGGCTCTCCATGTTGTCGAACCGCCCACGGCAGGTCCAGGCGTGGCCGGCGATGCTGATTTCCTGGGCGGAAGGGGTGGCTCGATGGAAAACAACGTGAGCGTGAACTTGTGGAACACACTTCGACGCACTTTTGTCCTTGTGAGTTTTCTCCCTGTTTCTGAGTTTTGGAGCGATGGTGTGCTAATCATATTGTTTCCAGATGGACCGGCAGGATCTTGCAGAAAAGGCGTATGCTGGTGCGGATTTGGGACAATTCCGAGGAGAGTTTGATTTTTGAAGTGGAAAAATACATTTTCAAAGCGACATTTGGTTATAGTGAACTGAAGATGCCTGATCCACGTTAAGAAGTTGTTTGGAGCGTAGTTAGTAGAGCGTACAATTGTCCAAGTTGTTTTTTGGTGGTGGTATGAGCAGGGTTGATTTTACCGGCTGGTTGATTACCAGCTAGTCTCCCTTGCTGGAAGATTTTCAACGCTCATTACGACGGCTCCATCGACCAATTTTGGGAACGAAAGCTCAGGCACCTCTGCACAACGGCCGAGCTGTTGGCCGACGACATGGTCGGGTACTATTACCATACACGAGCAACTAACCGCGACTGCTCTTGGACACATAGACACGGGAAGTAGTTAGTGGGAACACGTTGCGGAAGAAGATCAAGTACACTCATTCGGTGGCCTCAGCACTCGATCAAGGGGAGGTGTTGTATGGGCATTCTGCACCGGTGACCGAAGATGTTGTAAATGGAGTCCTTGAATGGTTCTCTCGATACTGGACTCTACAAGAAGCTTGTCTCCTTTGTCAGTGCTTGTACAAGCTGGGCCGCGATAATCAAGCCGTCTATGCAACGGAGAGCAACTTTTCCTGGGTCACCGCAGCATCTTTTTGCCTTGGAGATAGCAATGCTCTCCAGTGCGGTTTCGAGCTTCTCGCGGGAAGCTGATAGTACCCCACTCTCGAACGTGGACTTCCGGAAACTGGCGATTCGGGAAGCCTACGAAAACATGGACGCAATCTATTCGATCACCACCACCTGGTCTGCCCGTTGTTCAAGGAGCCCTGACACGTCGACACGCACAGGCGGTATGATGAGGATCCAACGGTCGTCGTGCGTGAACTCGTTCTGGTAAAGAGGAGCGCTGTTTCGGAGACGGTTGTTTATCATTATGTGGGATGGCGTGAGTCGTTCCTGGAGTTCGACAGGATGCCAATTATCAGACGCAGCTGATCTGGGTGGTCGGGGGAGCTGCCACATGTGGTTTAGAATGCCAGGGAGTTTTGAGTAGATCTGAGACGAACAAACTATGGTTGCAGTGCTGGCGAATTTCCTTAATCACCTTTCCATGTTCTCACTCTTGCGCATATTTGTACACCAAGCTCCGCTGACTTCGGCGTTTACTCACCTTGTCGCTCCTCTTTTTTGTTGGAATCTCAAAATATGCTCGCATCCAACATTGTACTTTGGCCTTTCTGTTTGGCACAAAATATCTTCCTTGATAGCACTGAGCGAGATCTCAAGACCCTGTATGCCATTGACGATAAGACGCTCAATATGCTTTGTAACCGCAACTCAATAACTTTGCAACTCAATAACTTTGGTATACTTCCAAAAAAAGAACATTCAAACTTCCTTTTTGAGAAAGAACGGGGTGACGAGCGTACAATGGAAAACGAGATTGGCAGCGTCCTAAAAGAAGCATGTTGAAGCAAACGAAACACAAAAACAAAACGAAAAAAATGGAGAAGACGACGCTCTCCTCAAACTGGGACATAAAAACAATGAGATATTTTTGGGAATCACGAACGATTATGTGAAAACTAAGGTACGGAAATGAACCCATAGCAAGAAAACCTCCAGTGAATAGGATCTCAAATGCCAATGCTCAAAGGAAAACAAACCATCAACGGATGTGCACATCGAAAAAACCATCCTTGCCCCAAGAAGAAGTCTGGACATCTCTTCCCTTCTCAAACTCGTTTATGAAACGTGTTTTGTTTACTTCTGGGCCTCAGCGGCGGCGGGCTTGGGGCCAGCGCCGATCTTTGCGAGAATGGGGTTGACGAGCTTCTCGATCTGCTCAATCACGTTCTGGATTGCGGGGATGTGGGTGATGGTTTCGACCGTGCCGTTGACCTTCGTAACGATGAAGCCGGTACCGGTGTGGACGGTGTCGGAGACAGACTTTGCTGTGGAGGAGATGTTGGCCTGGGTAGTCTCGACGGTGTGTGATACAACCTCGTAGGTCTTTTCGCCTGGTATTGGTTTAAGTAGTGAGTGACAGAACTGCAACACTTCCCGAGGAATCGTTTGTACATACCCACGTTGATGACGAAAAGGGGAATGTAAGGCTTTACTGTGCCGACGGGGTCTTTCTGGAGGGCCTTTGCGCCGTCGATAGCTGATGTAACGAGTTGGGCGACTGGGGACGGGGTGTAAGCGGAGATGGTGGTGGTGGCCCCGGAGACGGCAACTTTTCCAAGGTCGACGGTCTGCGAGACCTTCTGTGCGGCAAATTCGCGGGTGGCTGCGACATTGTCGGAGATGGCCTTCTGTGTTGAGGTCGCAGTCGAGATTCCGGACTCGATGACCTGAGTCGCGGTGTTGATGGCGTAGATGCCGATGTTCTTTGCGATGTCGGGGAGGTAGGCAGAGCCCGTGTTGACTGGATAGAGAGAGTAAGATCTAGGAATTTGGGGACCAGTCGGGAGAGATATTTACCGGCGTATGTGGAAGCGTCTTTGACGACCTTGGGGACGTAACCGTCGACAGCGTTCATGACAGCCTCAGCAGCCTCGACAGCCTTGGGGTTGATCTCGTTGGGCATGGTGATTCTGGGTGAGAGAGTCTGGGGAAAGTCGTTTGCGTTTAAGTAGATCACAACAAATGGGGCGAGTGTGACGTCATCGATCAGTCGGGATTTAAAGAATGGGTTGGGGGACACTAGCGGGGGAGAGACATGGCGGGTGGTACGTCATTGTTATTATTATTTTTTTATAAAGTTGGAACTTATGTGATGATGAGGTTCATATTTACTTATTTATTCTGTACCTTTAGCGATGAGCCTGCACTAGTCTCTTACCCAAAGACAGCCATTGATGGACGATTGATTGACGATTGAAGTTTCGTTCTTTTTTGTTAAATTTCATCACTTGCTCACGTGTTTCAATTAACCCAAGTTTGGCTCTTAATGTGCCAATTGTTTGACGAAGGTAGTACTTTGCGTAATCCAAAATGGCCATCGATGTTCTCGAATGGTGGAGATCCGGCGGACTCGCACTGCAGATCGATCACCGGCCGATGGATGATGCGAGCTTCGAGGGGCATGTATCTGTGCTGGAACGCCCGTGGTTTGGAGTTACGCTGGTCGAAAAGCGCCAGGATGGTGCGAGCGCCTGCGGCCATATCGAATTTCTCGACTGGGGGAGGGGACTCGATTTGAAGTTGTCTGATCGCGCAATGGACCAGTCACCAGTTTACAGATTCGCTTGGCTGGTGGCTGGCAAGCGGCCAGGAGTTACGATGAAGCCCCGGTGTTGTGGTTCCGCCGAGAGAGAAAGGGTACACATTCGTTCTTGACTGGTGGAAGACAAGTGGACTCATCGGTGTGAAGATTATGAGACCGATTCCGACGAAGATGAAGATGGTGAGGATCACGACGAGGAAGAAAATTAAGGAAGTATAGATTCTGACAATGATGGTAACAATGAAGGAAGTGAGGATGACGATTGAAGGTTAACTGATGACGAGAATACTTGAGGAAAAGGTACCAAAGATGTTTTCTTGGAGCTACATTGTTTTCACCCTCACAAATGTTGGGAGGAGTCCACAAACGCTCAAGTTTTCAACTCTATTCTTGCTATTTTTTTTTGCCTTCCTCCGTGTGCTATTTCTCACCTTAACCGGCCTTTTCTGTATCAGCTTCTGGGGTCGTGCATCCAATCACAAAAGGTTCAAACTTGCATTGCCTTACTTCGTATCCCCATCATCATGCGCAGGAGCCGCCAAAGCTGCAGATTGCTGGTCAGTAGATGACGGATAGATCCAACTTTTCGCTGTGATTGTCGTTGAACGTAAGGAATCCCCAGTTCGAAACACTGCGACGTGAAAGTCTGTGAAGAGGTAGGTAATTTCTTACCCGAAAGGGAAAGGAACGCTTAAGACAGAGTGTCTGGTACAACCTGGACTTTGACTCCGACCGATTGCGATCTTCGACATTTCGAGGATTTTCTCCAAGCAGCACCGAGAGTGGTCCACGCATGTCCATTGCCGGATCGCTGAGATCAAACAAGGATGCCCCTCGAGCTTTTTCACGCGGGCCTTCAAGTTTTGTCCAGGATAGAGAGGAACTTGACTACAGCTGTTTGACATGCAACAACGCGGGGGCGGTGCGAGCTGGATCCCAAATACTGAACATATTTCATTTGCAGAGGTTGATTTCTCGCCATCATAAAAAGCGCGGAACATTGTGGATCGTATCAAGGGTAGAGTTGGCCCACGGAGCTCCCGTTTCGTATTGTATCGTAAGCGCTTTGTTTCCGTTGAACAATGTTGGCAGGATGGTTGAGAGGTAGATCGGAGGCGAGTAAGACAAGTGTGGTCACGTCAAGATTAATGACGTCCGTGAATATTGACGGAGCCGGAGAACATTTAGCGAGACATGAAAGCGGAGGGAGTGTAGTCGAGTAATTTACGCCGTTCGATGCTTGTTGCGTGTTTCGGATGGTGTGAGAGACAGGTTCCGCTGGTATTGAGGGCAAGAGTTCCGGAAGATGCCCATTCTATTGTTGCGCCAACATTCTCCAGTCCTCCGATGATCCATTGATCGAGATTGAAGTCAGATTCTCCCAGGTGTGGAATGATGCAGAATCGGACTTCAGGACTTGATATGCAACAAGATTCTGAGTTGCAGCATGGATCAATCTTCGTGCAACATAAAACTCCCGACCGCTGTCAGTAAGAACGTCGACACGAACTCTGTTTTCTGATGTAAGAATACGAACTGTTTGAAAACAGCGAGAGAACGCGGAAATTTTTTGAGCTCACACTCACCAAAAACAGGTTTCAAATTTGGAATGTTTGAGCAGTCGAGATGCACCAATTGAATGGAGAATGTTGAAACTAGCTTCAAACCAACAAAAGAATCACTCTGATTTTCGTTTTTACAATAATGCTCACATTCTCGACAAAAATTAAAATTTCCCAAGACGGGGATACATTTTAGCGCGCATCGATCCTTTCCAGCAAATCCGTCCCCGTTGCGGGGAACGGATGGCACTTCAGCCAACTTTCCTTTTTTAGATCGAGTGTGTGCGCGGCGGTGGCCGCTGGTTTGATCGAAAGACGAGCGCAAGTAGTTCAACTTGTTATCGAAAATTTGTTGGGAGCGAGATTCTCCAATTTGAGAGTAACAACTCTTGTTGGCTTTCGATGACTTTCATTTATATCACTTTGATTCAAGCCTCTGGTCCAGGATCAGCCCCACCCACAAGAATCGCCAACGCATCAACAAATGCGGCGCTTGTTATCGAAAATGAGGCTCGGTCGCGTCTAGGAAGTTCAGTTTTTCGCTTGGATTTATTCTTCAGTATACCAGGGAAACGTTGAATGCGTGGAATTGGGGATGTCGTGGCAGCCCAGGTTGTTGTGGGAAGCCTGTGTCTTGCTGGGGCGTTGTAATAGAAAATGCGCTGTCCAATCAGGTGCGGGTGAGCGACGGCACACGAAGAGCGTCCAAAGTGGAATGGGAATAGCCATACAACAAAAATGGGACTGGTCGACACCTAAAAGCCAAAACATATCAAATAAATTTGAAGAGCTCGAATGACAGACTACAAGCATGTAATATATATGGTATTAAGTCTCTATTGATGATGTAGGGAAAGAGGGGTTTTGCCTTAATGTACAAAGTACACTTTGACACTCAGAGTTTGCATGAGGTTTGGGTGCATTTGGATGAAGAACACAGGGATCCATTGGATCAGTGCCAGCTTTGACGAGAGACTTCAGCTCTACTTTGGCTGAGCGTGTGTGAAAATTGACGTGCTGACCTGAACCGTGACTCTTTGTTACTTCAAGCTGAATGAGGGTCCAAAACTTTTTTAGCATCGCAAGTAAGGTCCGCTTGTTGTGATCCACCACTCGAGCTGGTGGGTTCCCCTGGGCTGGTTGCTATTCGCTAGTATCATTGGTGGTGATTTGACCCATGAATTTGTGTAGCGCTTGTAGCTCTGGTCCTTCCTTCTGTAATTTAGTAATGACCTGCTCAGTAAATCTCCGTGTTGTCACTTGCTGTCATTTACAACTTTGCCTGGAGGGAATCATAGACCAAATTAGCAAAAGTTTGGATGGCACTCTATAATAAATACGTTTTCACAGCCGAGCAAACAGCAAAATCAACCTGTGATATCGCTCTAACTACTCACTGTAGAGGAGCGCGGACAATACCGCTGGAACTGCAGCTGCCAAATCTATTGTTGATAGAGGTCTAATCTCTCTGGGATCAAATTTTTTGTGTTACTAGTACATCACCAGATCTCCCCTCAGATCCCCTAAACCTCAAGCAGGCCAGAGAGGCGCGCTATGTTAAAAACCAAGCGCTTCTCCTGCCAGCGGTGGGGCGTTTTTTAGCTGTACTATAGCTAGCACAACAGCTCCAGGTTCCGTCTCTTGGCCCAGTACCTGTTCTCCCAATTGTGTGTATATGCCAATAATCAGACAGGCTGTACACAACACTCAAGCTGCTCAGGCAACCAGGGAATGCTGTGGTCAAAGACATTGGTTTAGCCTTTCAAATGACAACATCGATCGGTTCATCAGGACTGGGTGGCGAAGGAAGTAACCATTGGTGGATGGGACTCTGACGATATGAACCAGATACAGAAGCTGATTTGGGCTGTTCCAACCTTCAACTTGTGATTGTTCAGTGGAGTTTTGTTCATCTTTACATAGTGTTTGTAAATAACACACTGTCCACACAGACACAAAGTGTTCATGTAAATCTCAAGCGTGTTCTAACTCAAGTTCAATCACTCCTCTCCTGGGCAGCAAAAACCCCCGGCAGGTCAGGGTCAGGTACGGGTTTCAACCACTTCAGGTCTGTGTATTCCCTTCGTACCTGTCAGTGACCCAGCAGGTGCCTGGACAAACATGACCCAACATAAAGGGTTTAATGCTGGTCGCCACTGAAACCCGGACCCGACCGCGACCCTCCGAACTTTACAGAGGAGGCACGGGGGCGCGAACAGGTCTCAAAATCACGGTGCCACCAGAAAGTCCATCAGGGGGCACGGCGGGGGGTGCGGCGGGCAGCGTGGCATGCGGCGCATCAGGCAGCTGCGCATGCGGAGTGCTGGGAGGCGGCATTGATTTTTGAGTGTGTGTGTGAGAGAGAGAGAGAGGAAGTTCTTTTTTTTTTAAACAATATTATTATTTATTTTGCACATACAATGCATAACAATAAACAACACCCAAAGTGCCTTACAAGATGGTCATGGACCAGCACATAGGGAAGTGCGCGCAGCATAAGGAAAAACAACAAAGCAAAACAGAGAATGTAAACTCAAACCTGTGGCTACCCGTCAGATACTGCTAAGGTGCCAACAAAAACAGGTGAGTAATAAATAATGAAAAAAGAAACCGTTAAAGATCCACAAATGCAGGGCCAAAGAGGGAGTCTGGAGGAGAAACTTCTAATGGCAGACCTATACAGTGAAGCCAAATCTTATAGAGACAACGAAAAACTAGATACCACGGTGCAAGATTCGCTGGGTTGACAATGCGAAGTGGACGAAGGCTATCAATTGCAACGTCAAGCGGAAGTTGTAAAACAGGAACAGGAACAGGACAGCGACCATCATCATCTCAACAAAAGCCTAAAAAAGAACCGTCTGAAAAGTCAAAACGCCCCTTTCTGCCAGCAGAAGAGTTCAAGGTGAAGGTTGAAGATCCTGCGTGGCGAAAAGCAAATCCCAGTCCTTTCCATGTTGAAACGCTGCTTGCAAAGGAGCTAAGCATTATAGACTGGACTGCCCCAATTATCGGAATCGGAGAGACAATAGTAGTGGCGCTCCAGCTACCACTTCCTCATCTTACACGATTTTCAGCAGTAGTGTAGCGAGCGGAGATTCTTTGACTGAGGAGGATTTTTACTGAGGGCCCCCCTTGGGGGCAATAGGGTGGCCTTAGTCGAGTTAGAAGATTCTCTTTCAAAGCCCATATTCACTACAACACACAGCAGGCAGTTGGCGGATCCCCCTCCCCCTGCTAGAAAGAATCAGCATCCGAGCGCTCAGTTAAATCCACGGTATTACCGAGCATTATGTACACATTTCAACGTCTCCCCAACAGTAGATGTTTTGGGGATGGAGCTTCAAGATTGGCAAAGCAGTTTTGGAGCAAAGATCCAATAGATCTATCAGTTGAAGGTTGTTTAGGGCCCAATCCTATCAGTTTGGGTGTTCCCTGGCCAACTGAAGAGATTTTTACGCAAACCCACCTCCACATTTGCTTGAGAGCTTCTTGAAAAAGGTCAGAAATCAGCGCTTAAGCTCTGCTTTATTAGTATGCCCTTATCGGACAAGGGATCGATCATTTGCTATCATCAAAGCTTTTCTTCAAGCACAACCTGTTCAACTGCCTTTAGAGCGAGACCTATTTTTACCACGATCGGCTCAAGTACCATTCAGAAATCGGAGGAAAGACTTTTAACCATTGCCTGATGAATGGGGTCCACCTAATTGGGGGCCGATTGGAGCTTTCTTGATTTCATGAGACATTAAGAAATTGACATCCTTCCAGAATATCTCAAATCAAGTGATTACATTTGAAAATTTGGAATCACGCCTGCTGAATCTTTAGTCACCCCACGTATTCAGCAGTTTTTGGCAGCAACACCAATCTACTCGTACTCCCCAAAATGGTTTGCACAAAAAGTTTTCTACGCTTATGGAGGCTATCACCACACCTTGGAAAGATGTGATGGATGAGGTTGTTGGGGAATGTAACACTGAAGTGACATCTGCGTTGGAAACAGATAGAGATCACCCAGTCCCTCACCTCCTAAGCCAGTAGTGCCATTTTGGTGCATGGGAACTATTGATTGCAAAGAGCATCCAATAATTGTTGATACTGGATCATCCATTTCCGTTGTGTCGTACAATTTATATCATAAGTTGGGACTGTCTGCTCCACGACGTGAGTGTCACGAGCCACCAGAGGGCATAGGAGGTGCCAATACTGCCACTGAGGAGATAGTGTCAGATATTGTGCTCTATGCGTATGGTGGTCGTGAATTGCGGATTGCTGTCAGGTTTGTGCTAGTGCAGCACTCTAGACCCCTTCACTTACTTGGTATGGATGTAATCCCTCTAATGTGTTTTGTCATTTGCATCCGCCCTCTTCCTCAGCCATCATTTATGCAATCACCTCGGGATCCTATGACAATTGTACATGTTCGTCGACCCCGAACTTGGTTCTTCGCGGGGGCAGGGAGAAGAATGGCGCAAAGAAAAAATTAATAGTCTCAATGTCATCGTATTCAACGATAGAACTGAAATCCTTTCAGGCCATATTCACCATTGAGAACATCTCTGAAATTGAAAAATCAGAGATTCGACAAGCACATTTGGAATCAAAGTTAACACTCACAGAAGCAGATTAGCACTCTCTGTGATCGTGCAGGAATTGATCCTTTTAATCCACCAGAAGTTCCAAATGCATTCCTGAAAGTGTTGCTTTCTGATGGAAGATTCAATCTTGACATGCCAAGAGTGTTGGTCAAATTGACCTTGATGGTTGTATGCAAATTTCATAAGGCTTTCTCCTATCCTGGAAATGACTTGGGAGAGTTCAAGGAATTTCCTTTTGATGTGGAATTGATAGGGAAATTACCAGTAGAGCCCCCTCCCAGGAGATTCAGCCCAAAGCAAGTGGAGGCTGCCAGGAAAGAGTTTGATACATTTGCCAGGCTCAAACGATATGGTCCGATACCTGATGCAGAGTATGTTAGCGAGGTGGTTGTTGTATTCTACCCTGAATAATCTGGGAGAACACCACGTATTACCGGAGATTATACAGTATTGAATGCTCACACAAAGTTGACTCCGTACCCGTTCACTCCAATGCACTTGGTATTACGGTGGTTACAAAATTCTTCATTTGCTGTTGCATCAGGAGGTGATCAAAATAAAGCTTTCCATCAAATTGTGTGCACAGAAAGAGCAAAGCGTTTATTAGCAATACGAATGCCTGGATCAGGGCAAGTGATTGCTCCATCACATATGCCACAGGGTCCAAAGAATGCTCCAGCTCACTTAGAAAAATGCTCAGATTTTTCATACAAAGGACTTGTATGGAAGATAATGGTGAAATATGCTGATGATCAGAACCTGTCACAAACAAATTCTCAACTGAGTCATTTTTGACATTGGGATCCTTTGCTGTTTTTATCCACTTAGCATGTGCATAAGCGAAAGGGTTTGACTTCAGGTAAGAAAACTTCTTAGCACACCAAACTCCAAATATATCCAAGTTTGTTACAACAGTGCGACTTGGATATGGTATAGCCAATTTGGACCTTTCTTGGTCCCCATGATTCCCAAACTGTTGATGGAAAAGCTGAATGGTCCACAATACGTTGAATCAAGGTGTTCTCTGAGATCCTTCCTGTTGGCGAACTTTTGGCAAGTTGGTTATGTTGAGTGTTGTTTCGTTCATAAAAGTTTTCCTTCTTTGTTTTTACTTTCAAAAGAAAAAGTTCAGCTGAGGATAACAACAGGATTATTGTTGATCCTCGGAATCGAAATTGCGACATGATGTTGAGTGGCTTGTGGTTTAACCCACGACACTAGCTTTGTTGTTATCCAAAATTTTCATTCCTGTTTCTATTTCGGCTTCATGTGCTTCGACGAAAACTTCAAAAGCCAGCGTTCCAGAAAATTCCGGATCACCAGCAAACTTGAAGGGGACTTACCAAAGGAGGAAGGAGAGCGCCGCTGCTGACGTGGCAAGGACAAATTAAGGGAGGCTTTGTTGGGATGGGAGAACCTATAAAAGGTGTGAGTCTTAAGCTTCCAATACATTGAACAAGTACCTCTTATCTGATCTTACCTGCCTACGACGAAATTCTACAGGTTAAGACGTGACATTTCATTTAACAGCTGATCCAATGATGGGAATGATTCAATGGGCAAAAATTCCAAAGTTTGCCTGGCGTGGATCAAGAAATCTGGGGAGCGGAAGCGACCAATCAAAGATTCCTTCAACTTTTCCAAATCCTGAACACGCTCAGGCCTCCACTGTTCATCAGTTGAATATGGGGTGATGATAAAGCAAATTCCCTTGTTGCACACAAGCACTGTGTGGCTAATACAAATCAAGGCTGGGATTGCTAACCAGGAAGACTGTGGTGTGTGAGTGTTTGGTTTGTTCCACTGTCTCCTTTATTTATACCTGTGGTGTGTGAGTGTTTGGTTTGTTCTACTGTCTCCTTTATTTATACCTGTGGTGTGTGAGTGTTTGGTTTGTTCCACTGTCTCAAGGAACCAGCCACCCTCACACCGTAATAAATATTCCCACAGAGAATATTCCCACACAGAAGAACATCCAACAATAACAATAAAGAAAATAAACAGCATGACTGCCCAAAACATAAATCGAGCAATAGCATAAAAACTTCTCAAGCCCAAGAGAAAAAGCCTATTGCACAAAACAATGGGTAAGCCCTCCAAGGATACACAGAATTTAACACAAACTCAATGAACGTAATAGGTCAGCCCAATCGTGAGAAACAAACAAAGAATCTGTCCAATAGTTTTGTTTTTGCTTTCAGCTTGACCGTTGGATTCAGGATGAAAAGTAGTGCTTTTGGCATGTTGAGTACCAATAAGTTTGGTAAATGCTTTCCAAACGTTGGTAAGAGCAGTCCTATCTCAAATATTAGTTTTATTGAAAATTACGATAATCAATAACAGGACACAGTTTTTCATTTTGTTCGACCAAAAAATTAGGTTTGTCATGTTGTTTGACGAAAAATATTGGTTTGTTATGTTGTTCGACAAAAAATAGGTTTGCTATGTTGTTCGATAAAAATATAGGTCTGTCATGTTGTTTGACTAAAGATATAGGAGCACCACAAGCTGAGAATTTCCTAATAAATCAAATTAATCTATTAATTCTTTGTCTGATAGTTGATGCAGGAAACCCCAAAAGTAATGCTTGCAGTGACCTCCTTCCCATGCGTTCGTGATAAAGGCAAGCACCGTACTTGGTCTCAAATCAGGCAAGAAGACCCGCTGAACTTAAGCATATTAATAAGCGGAGGAAAATAAACTAACAAGGATTCCCCTAGTAACGGCGAGTGAAGCGGGAAGAGCTCAAATTTGAAATCCCCTAATGGGCGAATTGTAGTTGATAGAAACGTTTTCGGGGTAGGCTGGGCACAAGTTACCTGGAAAGGTACATCATAGAGGGTGAGAATCCCGTCTGTGGTCCAGCTCTGCTCCTATGTGATACGTTTTCTAAGAGTCGGGTTGTTTAGGATTGCAGCCCTAAATGGGTGGTAAATACCATCTAAAGCTGAATACAGCGAGAGACCGAAAGCGAACAAGTACTGTGAGGGAAAGATGAAAAGAACTTTGAAAAGAGAGTTAAACAGTGCGTGAAATTGTCAGAAGGGAATGGCTTGAAACCAGTCTTGCGTCTGGAATTCAGTCTCTCTAACGAGGGGTGCAATTCTCGAGATGCACGTCTGCGTCAGTTTGAGGAGGGGGGAAAAAGACTAGGGAAGGTAGCCTTCGGGTGTTATAGCTCTGGTTTCTACCCCTTGTTGGACTGAGGGCCACAGCGCGATACGGGGTTGGTTGGTTCACATAACCTACTTGCAAAGTGCATGCAGATTGCTAGCAAGGAAGTGTGCTCCCCGCTATCTTCACGCGTCTAGGATGCTGACAAAATGGTCTCAAACCACCCGTCTTGAAACACGGACCAAGGAGTCTAACGTATATGCGAGTGTATGGGTGTCAAACCCCTCCACGTAATGAAAGCAAAACTGGTGTGAACCGCAAGGTGCAATATCGACCGGTCTGGATTTTTTGGTAGATCTGAGTAAGAGCATGTACGCTAGGACCTGAAAGATGGCGAACTATGCCTGAATAGGGTGAAGCCAGAGGAAACTCTGGTGGAAGCTCGTAGCAATTCTGACATGCAAATCGATTGTCAAATTTGGGTATAGGGGTGAAAGACTAATCGAACCATCTAGTAGCTGGTTCCCTCCGAAGTTTCCCTCAGGATAGCATTAGCTCGTATCAGTTTTATGAGGCAAAGCGAATGATTAGAGGCCTTGGGGTTGAAACAACCTTCACCTATTCTCAAACTTTAAATCTGTAAGACCTCCGGGTTACTTAATTGAACCCGGAGATTGAATGAGAGCTACTAGTGGGCCATTTTTGGTAAGCAGAACTGGCGATGTGGGATAAACCGGACGTTGAGTTAAGGTGCCAGAATACACGCTTATTTCGACACCACAAAAGGTGTTAGTTCTCTAGACAGCAGGACGGTGGCCATGGAAGTCAGAATCCGCTAAGGAGTGTGTAACAACTCACCTGCCGACAACTAGCCCTGAAAATGGATGGTGCTCAAGCCTGTTACCCATACTCAACCGTTAGGGCAAAATTTGTTGCTCTAACGAGTAGGAGGGTGTGGAGGTCAGTGACGAAGCCTTAGTTGTGAGTCTGGGTGAAACAGCCTCTAGTGCAGATCTTGGTGGTAGTAGCAAATATTCAAATGAGAACTTTGAAGACTGAAGTGGGGAAAGGTTCCATGTGAACAGCAGTTGGGCATGGGTTAGTCGGTCCTAAGTGATAGGGGAACTCCGTGTCAAAGTGTGCTATTAGCACCACCTGTCGAAAGGGAATCCGGTTAATATTCGGGAACTAGGATAGGGATTTTCTTGTGGTAACACAACTGAACTCGGAGACGTCGGGAGGAGCCCTGGGAAGAGTTCTCTTTTCTTCTTAACCAGCTGTCACCCTGAAATCGGATTAAGCGGAGATAGGGTTCAACGCTGGGTAGAGCACCACAGCTTTGTGGTGTCCGGTGCGCTTCTAACGGCCCATGAAAATCTGAGGGAGATATATTTCCTACCTAGCTGTAATCATAACCGTAGCAGGTCTCCAAGGTGAACAGCCTCTAGTTGATAGAACAATGTAGATAAGGGAAGTCAGCAAAATAGATCCATAACTTTGGGAAAAGGATTGGCTCTAAGGGTTGGGTACATTGGGCTCTAGCTTGAAGCTTCGGAACTAGCCTGGGAATACCGTGTCGCAAAGCATGGCTGACCCGGGTTGGATCTGGACGTGGAGGGTGTTGAATTATAAGTTTTCTTCATAAAAGTTTTGTTTAGGAGAAAAGAACTTGCAGTGCAAAAGATATTACCGACTGTGAGTTTAACGGAACGTGATGGAAACTTGATGGAATGCGCAGGATTTTATGTTGGGGAAAGTTCTAGCACTTTGGATTGATTTAAAAGCGGAGCTCATGCCGCTCAATACACTTGAAGATCTTCCGCTCAATCCTCCATTCTCCAAAACCCAACAGAGGGCTAGGGCATGCTTAACGGCGTCCGGGTGTACGATTAACAACCAAGTTAGAACTGGTACGGATAAGGGGAATCTGACTGTCTAATTAAAACATAGCATTGTGATGGCCAGAAAGTAGTGTTGACGCAATGTGATTTCTGCCCAGTGCTCTGAATGTCAAAGTGATGGAGGTGTGGAAAACGTGGTAAAATGCGCAAATTCTCACAGAGAACCGTGGTAATGGTCAATTGCTGGTTGGCGTATAACAGTGCTAATCAGAGCACTGGAGATATTTGGTATTGCTGTTCAGGTACAGGTAAGACTCTCTATTTCAACGGGGAAACAGCTAACCTTTTATAAGTCTCCAAGGGCAGCAACAAGACAAATTTGCTTGGTCCATGATCAAACTCAATACAAAAATAAACTCACTCGTGAATAGAAAGGGGGAATGAATGCAAACAAGATCACTCTGCTTCAAGAATCGTGTTGGAAGAGGGGAATTGTGCTGTAATAAAATAAGCGCTGAGCGGGATGCTTCTAAAAAGTTGTTAATTGTGGTAAAATTCAGCGGCCAAAGATTCCATTGGCAATACAGCATGCCATCTCACGCCCCTGAAGTGAGTGATGTCTAAGGCATAACTCATTTGGTTTGGAGACTTCATTCACAAAAGCTCGGCCCGTGAATAAACTCTGCATAGTAGCACTCTCTTCCTTGGATCATGCTCGAAAAGTGAGGGTTACTCATACCACTGCAAGGATAAATACGATTAAAGACCAAACAAGAGTGATAGAGCGCAAGCTGATTAGCCCACCCAATTTTCAATAACAAAGGCTCTGACATCTGCTTAAACTTTTGAAGTTATCTGAATGCTTACGCGTCCAGTTGCATTAATATGATGTTGTACTCTCACACGATTGTTTTTGGCATTCATATCCAAATGTCGTTGAAAGCGAACAAGAGAAGCTCCATGTTCACCACTTACCAGTTTGTGTTTTCAATTCCAGCCAAACATGGTGGTGCTGGTTGGTCGCCCCCATTTTCAATAACACCCTTGCACACAGACTCGCTGACTCCCTCGATCAACGGCATTCCCACAATTCTTGATTTGGTCTGCCCAAGTTCGCTAACAAGACCTCACTAGACTTGCTGATGCCATTCAACTCGTCTCTCAAGTTCCCCTTGGTTGGTCTGTCTCATTTTCAATTACACATCCTCACCGAGACTCACCGGTTCCATCGGCTGTGGCCCTCACGCTGCTCTTTGATTGGTCTGCTCCATTTTCAATAACAGGACCCACTGAGACTCGTGGTCGCTACTGCAAGCTTTTCAACAACACCCAACAGACTTGTCACATTTTTTCGATAATTGAGTTTTCATAGAAGCCGCCTTTCCGCCTGCACTTTTTTCACCGACACACTCTTTTGAAAAAAGGGAAAATTGGCTGAAGTGCCATCCCTACCCCAGTAGCTTAACTGCTCTATGGTTTTCAAAAGTCACTTGGTCCCCAGCCACACAAGCCAATTTGGGGTGCCACATCCGCAGCGATGTTCCGCAAGCCATTCTCAGTCAAGAGCCAACACTCGTGCAAGACCTCGGAGGTCAAATGGCTGCGAACGAATTGCAGTAACTGGTTTGCTTTGGCATCGCAAACTGATGTACTCGAGGCTATTCCTGCGAAAGCGGACGTTCAGGTTGCGAAGATCGCTCTAAATGCAGATGGTGAAGGTGGTTCAACTGGGTCATGCGTTGTGTACCGTGTGGGTGGGCAACCGATGTTTTGGCACTTGAAAGAGAGGGGAAGGCTCAACCCAACAGGTAAGAAGAGAGAATGAATTGTGGAAACGGTTGATCATTTGGAATCATTAGTATATGCACTGTGGAAGATCCCGTATCTATCTCCAGTTATCTTGACGCATGCAGCTGTTATGGACCGTTTAGCTGATGGTGCAGGTATGTGCATCATATATGCATTTCGGCGGTGGTGTTCCGGTCGATTCAACTTCATAAAGATTTGATGCTGCCCGGTGTCATCATGCCACAGGAAGGATTCGCCCACGATTTTAAAAAGGGAGAGATTGTCGCGATCGCGTTGAAGGAACATCCGTAATGTTTTGTTTGTGATTTGGTATATTTACAATTAACAAGTTTGTCATTAGGTACTCAACGTGTGCGCTGGCTGTTGGAGAAATGCTGGTTAGCAAAGATGAAATGTTATCCAGTGGTATGCGGGGGAAAGGCGTGAAGATATTGCACACTTTCCAGGACTTCTTATGGTATGTATGGAGTAAGTGGTCCCAGTTGACATTTTCTGACTGAGATCTGTTTCAGGGAATTCGGTGATAAATCCCTCCCTCCACTTGAGCATCCTCGACAGAAAGGAAACAAAGAAGAAGTCGAAGAAACTGAAAGTGCACCAGATATCGAAATCACGAATGCTTCTTCATCGGATTTATCTGGCGATGTTGACGGCAAAGAAGAACCGGTAGGACCTACCGCTGAGCCTGGTAAGGAGAAAGATACTCAGAAGGAAGCTGCCGAGAGCATATCTCCGGCGGAGATGGACAAACTCTTTCAGTCGGCACTGTACACCGCTGTTGTCAAGCATCTTGCAACTGCGAATCCGAAAGACATTTTCCCCCTCTCTTCGAGTAATCTGTACTCAAAGTACATCCTTCCATGTCGGGAGCACGGAACGACCCTCGATATTCGTCATACAACCCACAAAAAGCTCGGAAAGTTTCTGAAAGTATATGACAAGAAGGGTGTACTTAAAACAAAGGAGACTAAGGGAGACACGGTCGTGCTCGGTGTGAACAAGCAGCATCCCGAGTAAGTTTACGACCGAATCGTAGTACCATCAGCTAACACCTCAATCAAGGGTAGTAAACTTCACACCCCCTCGCAAGCTTGCAGGTGTTGCTACCGCATCGTCTAGTGAGGTTACACCAGTCGATAATTCATGCTCAACATCAGCTGCTCAATCGAAGGAAAATTCGTCAGATCTCATCAAAATCACGGAGCTCTACAAACCCTCCGGATCGGCGGTGGTGCAACTTTTCAAGGATATGGGAATAAGCAAAGATGAGCTTCTCACTGCCCAGGAGATTCGAGCGGCCGTTGGAGCCTATGCGGAGAAGATGGGACTAGTTGACCAGTCCAATCCCCGTCTCGTGCGAATGACACCACTGCTGGTTGAGGCATTATTCAAGAAAGGCGATGGAGGATCAGTTGAAGCGATGCCCCGTGATCACATCGTAGAAAACTTGGCAGAGAAGATGCAGGTGAGCAAAAGTTTCAAAGCTGCATTGGAACTTCTTTAATGAGTTGTCAAAATTTTAGGGGCACCACAAGACAGATATTCCGGCGATGAACGGGAAGCCTGCAACATCGGTGATAAGGAAAGGCGCGGCAAAGCCAATCCAGATTCTCGTGGAGAGACGAAACGCGAAATTGGTTTCACGAGTTACTGGTCTCGAGCTTTTCGAAATCGACGTCGAAGCATTTGCTTCGGAGATGAAGATCGCTTGTGCTGCGAGCACGTCAGGTTCGCTTTCGCGTTGCTAAAAGGTGACTAAATCTTGACGTTTACGATGCAGTGGTGCCACACGTTGGAGCGCCAAAAGTGGACAGGGGATCAGCGATGGTTGAGCCTTTGGAAGTTGTGATTCAGGGATCAAAAGTCGTAGAAGTGTCCAAGGCCCTGAAGGACAAGTATCGAGTACCTTTCAAAAGCGGACAAAAATTGATCTCGAAATGGGTTGTTGTTATGGATATGTCATGAACAATCATAATCATGAGATCAAAAGTTCGGTGTTTGGATCCATAAGGGTTTATTGTGGATAAGAAAAGGACAATTGCACTTAGTTGATAAACAAAGAAAAATCTTCACTTGTCCAACTCTTGGAGCTGGATCGTCGTATCTTGCTTCGCTGGTGACATCAAGTGGACAGTGTCAGAGTCGTCAAGGAAATATTCCATATCGATGTGCTTTCCAGACGAGTCGTTGGCTGCCGATGGGCTAACTTTTGCGGATGGTGTTGAACCTGAACCAAGCGAGTGCGAAGGTGAAGCAGCGCTATTGTTCAGCTGGCTCTGCGGCAATATCCCTTCGTGGCTAACTGGGTTAGCATTATTGTCGACGGTTAGGTAAGGACGGATTCTGAAAAGAGCACCCACTAAGACATAATTCTACGACGTCAAAACTTGTGAGCCTTTCACCTCATGTGAAGCATGTGGAGCCACCCAAGTTCCGGTTTCCTCAAATCGGCAGTATTCGGCTGTATCTCCTGCTCTTCAACGTCCCCATGATCATCCAACTCTTGATACGTCTGCCCATGATTCTTGGTTGTTTGAATTCGTGATAAGCCTTTAATACCATGTGCATTGATCTCTTCTTCCGTTAAAACTCCTTGTTTCTCGGGGTCGATCGCCTGGTCATGTCCTGCCAACTTCTTCTCCAGAAGTTCGTGGGAATTTGCGGCGGCCGTGTCTTTGGGAGTAATAATCTTGAGGCCTTTGAGCATCGCAGGTGTGAAACCTCCAAAGATCATGACGGTGAGCACCACGGTCATCACGGTTGTTCCAAAAATTTGACCCTTAATATCGGCGTCGAAAACCGGGTGTTCGGAGAAACTCACACTAAGTGCGAATGCGACAGCGCCTCGAAGTCCAGACCACCAGATCAAAGTCGCATGATTCCAAGGTACTTTGGAGCCTCCGGGAACAATCCAGCCAAGACCGACCAGGAGAAACACGTGGCAACGTGAGATCATAATAGTGAGCTAGAGAGAGAGTCAGATCTGATAAAGCTAAGTGATTTTTAGACCTAACAAATGAAAAGACGATCAAAACCGGGTCATAAACGGTTTGGCCACCAAAAGACAGAAGCCCAAGACCAAGGTAGAGAAACACGAATCCTTCGCATGTACTGGACAGGAACCGGAGTAATACCTATTCAAAGATACGCATTCAAATCGATCTTGAGCTCTTTTCATAAAGAGCTTACCTTGATGGATGATTTGGCCTTCTTAGTAACGTTGTTCATGGCATAGTATGACATCCCGATTCCACAAAAGAAAATGGATATGATTCCAGTTAGAGACAGAATATCGGCAACAAGGTAAGAGAGGTACGCAAAAATAAAGAGCATTGTGGTTTCGTAAATCGGCTGGTCATGCATGAAGCGGATGTGTTTCGTGAGCAGAGCAAATAGGACCGCCACAGCGAACCCGACTATGGTTGATCCAATAAACACTCCCGCTGACTGCAGAACAAGTATAAAGAATGAGGAAACTGACAGCCTCATCTTTGGATCAGCAAGATCGGTGAAGAATCTGTACAAAATGATCGACACCGCATCATTCAAAGCTGACTCTCCGAAAATAAGCATGTAGAGATTCTTGTCCACGTTAGACGGCAAGAGAGAAAGAACGGTCACCGGGTCCGTTGACGAAATGAGCGAACCGAAGACCAGCGATTCAACAAAAGACCAGCTTGTCTTAGTCAGTTTTGAGAAGAAGTACATCAACGTTGATGTAAGGAATGTTGAGAACAGTGCCCCGACGAATGCGAGGGAGACGATGGAACGCAAATTCCGAAAGAACGCAACTTTCTGAAGAGCAAAGCCAGCCTGCAAACATATTCTGTAAGGAAATATTTAAGCCTCGTTACTCACATACATACCTCGAAAATAATTGGTGGGAGGAGAACCATATAGAAAAGGTTCGATGAGAGCTGGATTGTTTTGGCTTGGTCGTCACTGTCGATAAATCGCCAAACAGTTGCAACAAATAGTCCTATCGATCATAGCCTTTTAAGAGCACTCGTTTTAGAGCCATGTTTTCTACTGTACCAAGAATGATGGTCACAGCAGATTCCCCGAGGTAGTTGAACTTCTTGTGATGAAGAAATCCGTTGATGTGCATTGAAACCAAAATTAGTGACAGCATCACCGCCGCCCTCATGAAAAGCTGATGAGTTCCATCGCTTGCGTGTGCTAGGTCGGTGCTTGCCGCAGTGTGATCTACAAGACCAGTGTATTCATCAGTTGTTGTGACAACTTCCTTTGCCGTATCTACTGCAGCCGTGGCGGCAGCGACAGCTGCAGCGATGATACGATCAGAAAGTTCCATGATGGTGGTTACAAGACCGTGAACTTGGAGGAACCACAAACAGATGTTGGTTTGTATAAATTCGAAAGTGTAACTTGCAAAAGTTCCTCCAATCAAGGTTTGTTTCCATAAATGCCATCTGTATATGATGTATATGATATATATCGAATATATCGCTTTCATTTTGCTCACGAAAGTCGAGGCGACTAGAGGCTCAGTTGAGTGACAAGCTTATTGCACACCTTCTTATAATTCCAAACGCCGCCACTCAGCCGTTTAAAGTGTAATCCCAACAGATTCGTTCGAGGCACTTTACACAGCTCGATTTGGAATGCCACGTAGTTTCTGCTTCGGGAAAGCGGAGGAATACTTGTGTTGCAGATGGGTTTGGCGCTAGTTGTGAGTGATCCGCTGCTGCCAATTATCGTGGTGGAAGACGATGAGATATCGTCTGTAAATAATCGCTCTAAGTCCACTAAATCTCTGTGAACTGTTAAGTTACCTTCTCTGATCAAGTTCCCGTCTCCATCTGGCAAGGTTGATGAGCCGCCTTGGCCATCCAGAAACTTGGAGACATCCAACTCGCATGTTATTGCATCATTACCGTCTATTACAAAGTTTGCTCCATTTTCTCTGAGAGCCCGGCAAACCTCCTCGATAATCTCGTGCGGTGGCCTTGCGCTTGTTGTGCTGATGTTGAGGAACCAACCACTCATCGCACGAAAGTCTTCACGCATTTTGGATGTACCTATTCTACCACCACCTTGAACCTGTGTTGAAGGAGCAGATAATCTACGATATGAGGCTCCGAAAACTTGTGCTGGGCTCTGTAGACTGATCGGAGGTGGGTAAGAGGGAGGGATCGCGGCCGTCGCGCTTTCGAGCTTGTTGTCGACAATATCCATAGGCGTTGGACCATTGGGCTGAGCGCGATGAGCGGTTTGGAAATGGTGGATCGATGGCGGAATGTAGGTTGCTGGTGGCGGCGTTGGTGTGTAGTTTGGGGGTGGCGGTGGTTGCGCTGATGACGTTCGAACCATAGGAAACGGTTGATGAGCAGAGTTGATATTTTGATGGACACTGTCTCCCAGTGAAACACCTTCGGTTGCCCATTGAGTTGTTTGGGGTTTTGAAACACAGAATTGTGCATCTGGGTTGGATACACAGCGATCCGATGCATCAACTTGGTGGGATGGAGAATGGATTACGAAGTCATTCTGCTCTCTATCCCCGACATTCAGCGAACGCATTGATTCTGCAACTCGCTCCGCCAAAGCTGTGTTAGTGACCCGCTCATCAATAGAACACAGAGATTGGCTTATCGGCTGGGAGTGCATCATGCCGAGGTCGCCTAGGGACCGGTGCGTGTTCTGCTGCTTTCGACGCTCCATTATTCTCTGCCGATTCTCTTTGTGAAGCATCTCAGCAAGCAAGAAATACGTTGAACGGATCGGATGCGGTTTCTTTTGGTCCGCGGACTTTGAAAATGCGGCGTGGATGTCCTCCAGCTTATAACCAAATGACTCCAAGCGATTCACGATGTCTTTCGATAATCTGGAGGGATCAGTGCAGATCGGTCTTTCGGGTAAGTAGTTCGGTGGTGGATGGTCGTATCCTTCGTTCACCCATGGGTGCAGAAGGACTTCATCTAATGTTGCACGCTTTTTGGGATCCACCGTAATTAATCGCCCTATCAAATGGCGAGCATCTTTCATCAAGTACAGTGAGCAGGAGTGGTGGTTGGAAACGATCTCACTTACTTGGCATCAAATAATCTGGAATTGTGTATGACCCACTCGCAATCTTCTTGTATAGCTCCTTCATATTATCGTCGTCAAATGGAAGGTGTCCACATAATAGTGCAAACAAGATGACCCCTGAATATGTGGATAAGCTCCATTCAACATTAAGTTTGAGAAGCCATACCAAGACTCCACATGTCCACTTCAGGTCCTTCGTACTTCTTGCCAAGGATCATTTCTGGAGCGGCATAAAACGGAGAGCTATTGCACGAATGAGATGTGTTTTTTTTTCAATGTCAGTGATGCATACCCGCAGAATGTATCCAATAATCCATCAGTTGTGAAATTGTTCCCAAAGCCAAAATCAATGATCTTGATGCACTTCTTGTCGTCCAAAAGGAGATTTTCTGGCTTTAAATCTCTATGTATAACCGAATTCTGTAGATCAACCGTTTAGTGACACCACGCAAATTGCGACCAGCTCACTTGATGGCAATAATCCACCGCAGACAGGACCATTCGAAAAAATGCCCGAGCTTCTTTCTCCTTCACTCTCTTGTGTGCGACTATGTAATCGAAAAGCTCTCCACCAACCGCATATTCCATGATGATGTAAATGAACTCGTCGGTTTCCAGAATGTCATAAACTTTGACGATATGGGGATGGTTCAACAGTTTCAGGAACCGTATCTCTCTCTGAAGGCGAGCAATTTGCTTGGGTGACTGAATTTGAGACTTTTCTATCATCTTTATCGCCACCTTGCATCGAAACCTGTGAAGCGAAACGCTGTTGATGCCGACAATACCAAATACCTTCTCATCAGTGTGGATATGACAGCCTAATTTGACTTTTCCATATGTTCCTTGACCAATGGTTTTCTCAACTCTGTAGGGTCCCACAATGGCGTCCGGTTGAGATGCTTGCTTCACACCGGAGCCTTGTTCTGTGTGATCGCCTTCCCTCATTTATTTTCAGTCTATCAAAAAAGACTTCCAGGCTATTCCTTAATGTCGAGCAGTCCAATCCAATCCCAAAACTTGATTGGAATTGCTTAAAATTAGCATGACCATTCATCCACACAATTACCATTTTTGGAAGTTCACGTGATGAGTCGAAAATTTCACCAATCCAAAACCATTTGGAAGTTTACGCAAAGCAACGGCGAGTGGTTTTATCTCAAGGTGCGCTTGTAAGTCTCGCAAACCATAAACAAAGTGAAATTTAACTTCTTTCAGAACTTACGAGCCAACATCTTGTCCCGGCCATTTGGACAATTCGGTGTTAAGAGCGGTAATCAACAATGCTGTTATTCAAGCTTTGGGCAGTGTTGATGGGGGTGGTATCCACATCGACATACTCTCTAGCACCATCTCAAGTAAACTATGGGTAACTAATAAGGATGAGCGAAAGGAGGTTCCAGTGAGCCTTGACGCCGATATTAGGACAAGATATGAGTACGTAGGTCGTTAAGAACCACAAAGCAATGTCTCATTCATTTTAACAGATCAGCATCTCAATTGCGCGGGGCGCTCACGCTGATGACCAGTGACCACAAGAATCGACCATGCAGAGTGGACACCATAGATGCCTCTCCGTTTTTAATGTCATTGGCTTGCGATAGCCGAGAAATATTTCGCTTTTGAAAGATCATTACGCAAATCTGTACAGACAAAAGCTAACGAGAATCTGAATAAACAGAGGAAGAAAGAACAGAATAGAATGAATTGGAAGGAGGATGAACAGAAAGTTGAACGAAATGGGTAGAGGTCGAAGGACGTTACCATTGTCTTTTTTTTTTTGTGCAATCGGACGGGGAGGTATTATTTGCTTAAGCAAGGAATGATGGTACCGCTTCAGAAGCATTATGTAGAACAGGAGGACACTCTCGCTCCGATCAACGGAATCGAAACTGACCGTCCTAAGCAATCCTTTCAACGCTGCCGTGCACAATGGCGTTGTTCTGGATGAATCGCGAGAGAGGTTGCAACGCATCGACTATCTGTCGAGTCCTCCTCGCTCATGCACACACACAATATTCACTGACTTCATCAGCTTCTTCGCTTCAGCGCAAAGCATGTCGCCCACCGTCCCGGCAAGCTCGTCGAGCATCTCTGTGATCGACTTTTGCAAACGTTTCACGGCCCCAACGACCATTGTGTTTCGACTGAATTCGACTCCGCTACTGACGTGCTGTCTTGCACGAGCAGTGTTGCAACAACCTCTCATTGGCGGCTGCATCGTTTCAACGCATCAAGGTCGTTTTGATTGCTCTACCTACATTCGTCCATGCCGTTCGCTGCGTCTCATATTTTTTTGGTAATTTGAGTCAGACAGGTCATTCACGCCCAAGTCGAAGCTTCGCACAACAGCCCCGATCAAGTCGTACGAAACAGTCAAGCCGAGAACTTGGCATTCGCTTTTAATTTGATTGACAGTTTGGTGCATGACCGGATAAGATTTGCAAATGTACATGTAAGTAACGATCGGGAAATTTTCCAAAGCTATTAAACTAACCTGATAGCTCCAACCGCAAAAGTGTCCATGAAGGGAGAAGCGAGAAGTTGATTCACGTTGATGTAACCAGCCAATCCAGAAGAAGAATCTCCCACCTATATTTTAACCAGTGCAATCGCCCGCCGAGTCCATAAATGCCACGCACTCGCCTGCAGCTGTCGTGTTTTCGCACCAAATTGCTTCTGTTGCTGTACTGTCGGTCGCTTGTCTAACGTGATGTAGTGCTCAACACTCGTGAGAATTAGCTCGATGTGCTCGGATCGGGAGCTCCGTTTATAACCGTGCACTAAATCAACTTGTGCTTTAGGGAGTCTTATAACTTCGGAGTATCTATCTGCTCGGGAGTGAAGAACCCTTTAGCGTGTTGCGTTTTGTTTGCTGTGACCTTCTCGATGAGTGAGCCAAGAACACGGCCCGTTAGAATCTTCTCCCGTGTAAAAGTGTCCAGGAAGCGGCTAGTCAGCTTGGTTGCTTCGTCAATCCGATGGGACGACCCATGTTCGACTGTTGAGAAGTTTGCAACACTGAAGCGGTCTGACTGGGTGGGCCCGCTTGTGGCACGGCGTTTCGATGATGCTCCGCTTGAAAAGCTGCGTGTCCCAATCGGCAATTGATCACACTCTCCAAGACTGTGTCAAAGGCCTTGTGGAGAGAGCTGTTTAAAGATCGAAGCAAGAATTGTGCGCTGCGATTGATGTTGCCAGATCCGTTCCAGAAGGCCCAAATTCATTGGAGAACCATTGTTGAACCAAAGCCATGATGCCAAGACCGGTGGAGATATCGACCCGGGGCTTTGGGACGCAGCCCGACGCACTTTCCACTCCGCAGGAAAATAATTTGGACTTCATATCCGAACATTGTTCTTCCAGGTGCTCCCAGTCCTATGTTCTATTCATCAAGGTCCAAGAACGAAAGGATGCAAAGCTACGCTACGCTGTCCGAAATTAACCACATATTGAGGACACAAGAAGAAGAGTGTTACAGCTATGAAGAATTAGTCAAGAAATATCCAGGGTCCGCTCCACGACAACGCTGTCTAGCTACATTTAAGAGGATCTCGCAGCAATCAACCTGCGAGCGACATTGTCAATGAACTCTTTGCTAGTCACCCAGTGTTCCCGCTTCATGCTTTTGTGAAAGCCCGAAATTTTCAGTCAAACCCGCGGCATGGTGTATGTGAATCTTACCTTTCACCGTGAATGGCCAGCGAAAGGTCCTTGGTCATCACATTGTCCACTTCGACAGAGTCGATGCACGCCCGCTCAAGGTCGTGCGTGAACTTTGCAAGCTCACCGTTTCCGTCGAGTTTCGCACGGTGCTCTAGACCACGAGTCCAAGCAAAGATGGACGCAATCGAGTTTGTACTTGGGGTAGCAAAATCATTATCAGCGATCAGCAATGTTCATCTATTTCACTAACCTGGTCTCATTGCCCTTTTGGTGCTCACGGTAGTGCCCTTTGAAAGCCTGTATCAGCAAAGGGATTGCAATTCATGGAATTCTTCTCGAGCTCAACTGGTAACAGTCCCGTGCGCCGCCTCTGACTCCACAGTTCTTCCGTCGGGGGTGATCAGAATTGAAGTCATCAATCCAAGAGAGCCGTAACCCTGAGCCAAAATATCCGACTGCACGTCTCTGTGATTTTGAGTAAGGTGAGCCTCGAATATTGAGACAATCAACTGAAGGATTACCCGTCATAGTTCTTGGTTGCCCATACAAAACCACCATGAGATTTGAGCATTTGGGCAACCATGTCGTCGATCAAGCGATGCTCATAGTAGATTTTGTTCTCGTCAAAGCGTGCCTTGTACTCACTACAAACAAATCAAACATTTGAAATAGTATGACATCCAACTTACGTTTGGTAAATGTTTTCAAAAATATCCTTGAACCGCCCGTCGTAACGCTTCAAGATGGTGTTTTTTGTACTGAGGAAGAGCGGCTGCTTCTTGGCCAAAGCCATCTGGAAACAGCTGTGCGCAAAGCCTATGATTGACTTATTTTAAAGACGACGGAAACGATTGATCAGCATCAATCACACGGTACGTATACTTCCCTTACCTCGTCCAAGTTGTACATGGACATTGCAACACCTGGCCCCTTGAACTCAAACACTCGAAAAACCTTGTCCGGCCCACCCGACTGAGGCTTAAACACCATTTCAAACGTTCCAGCCTCTGGGACAACGATATCCGTAGCACGATATTGGTCTCCGAATGCGTGCCGGCCGATCACGATGGGTTGGGTCCAGCCTGGCACGATACGGGGAACGTTGTTGAGAAGGATCGGCTCACGGAACACCGTGCCTCCAAGAATGTTGCGAATCGTGCCGTTGGGAGATCTCCACATTTCCTTGAGGTGGAACTCTACAACAGAGTGCGGGGGTTAAGTTATCCAGTCTGAAATGGTATCGCTTATACAAACCTTCGACACGCTGCTCGTCGGGAGTGATTGTCGCGCATTTGATTCTGCAAAGTTTATTAAGCAACATTTACCACTTGTGTGTGAAATCGCCAAACTCACCCGACATTATACTTCTGGATTGCCTTGGCAGAATCAATCGTAACTTGGTCACCCGTCTGTGACATGTTTCAGTGTTCTGCATGAAGACTCATTTTCGATCTCCCCACCTTGTCTCGATACTCAATGCCAAGGTCGTAGTACTTAATGTCCACATCCAAAAAGGGAAGAACTAGACGCTCCTTAATCCATGCCCAGAGGATCCTCGTCATTTCATCGCCTGAATTCAGCGTCCACAAATGAGCCACCATCAGACTACGCACAACCTTTGTTCCGCCATACCATCGAGTTCTGCACGGATCCAAAGAGAAAATGCAATAATATTGAATCAGTACACACATGGCTACCACATCCGCTGCCAAAATTGCTTACCCACAACAGGGTTTGCAACCTGCACTCTCTTGATAGAGGTTGACGAGTAGCGACTGGAAGCAGGGCCGATGCATGCAGCGTTCGAGCGCACGGCCAAGGTGTGCGAGCGAGCAACAGACGTTGCAGCTGATTTAACGGCAGTCTTCCACATGGAGTTCCAATTAATTCTCTGAGATTTATGATGATCAGCTGCACCGCACACAACGATTGAGGTCTCAGCCACATTCTCGGCTTTTGCTGTGATGGCCGGGAGCACCGAACGCAAACAGCGCGACCTGGAGTTGCGACGGCTGCGTGTGGATCAGCAGTTCGGCCCGGGGTAATCTCTGTGGGGAGAGGAGTCGTGTGCGATAATCTGAACACGCAATTGCAGTGCATTCGACGAGTCAATGAAGAAAATGAGGGCACATCGATGCAACGCACCCCTTGAGATTTTTTTGATTCGTTTGTAAATATGGACAGGGTGTGGGAAGGATTCTCGCTTTTTGTGAAATGCATGGGATCTGATAAATGGTGAGCGAAGTTATTGGGCTTTGAGACATGCTGATCGATTCACGAAGGCAAGAGCCATCTCGGATACAAAGGGTACTCGTCATCATAGTCAGCGGTTTGGAATATTGAACGAGCTTAGAGAATAGACGATTCCATTGTATTGGTTCAGCGTGGATTCGTGTTGCGATACATGTCGAGCCATTTGCCGAGTGCATAGATTGTTCCCGAAATTAATCGTTCGGCATTGGCGAGGTCTTCATTGTCATCCGGAGATGAAACGAGATTCGCAAGGGGTAGCGACTTTTTCATCCATTCGCGACCATCGAAGCATAAGGCCGCCACATGAATGTCCTTAGCATCATCACCCCCGCCCAGGAGAGCATTCACTGCGTCCACATCAAACCAGGCTGCCACGTCCACTTCGTTCACCTCAGGAGTGAGCATGGAGAGGAGATCTTCGTCCGTGTAAACTCCATCGAAAGCTGCTTCAAGGTACACAACTTCGTGTCTGCGCTTTGGAATGCCCATTTGCAGAAACGGTGGGAAAACGGACTCCCATAAACCGAGAACACGGCAGGTTGGCGAAAAAATCGCAGACCTTGGTGGCTCAAAGAGCGGATGGGCAGAGAGTCGAATTCCTGTCTCCTCTTCCATCTCTCGAATTGCCGCTACGTCCAACTGAATTTCCACAAGAAATGAGAAGCTCGCTCAAGGACTCCACAATGAACCCACCGTCTCATCCCTCTCCACGCGTCCGCCAGGAGGTACCCAAACTCCAGGAAATGACTGAAATAATATATGTTATTAAATGATTGCGATGAGACACGCCGTTTGCTTACTCGCATGTGCTTTGGTCGTCTTGTTAACAACACTTTCGGAGTAATCTGCCCAAAAGTTCGTCTGACGCGTGCTGTTAGCAGAAGGCATGCACTGACGCTGGCCGGTAGATCAGAGACATGAACACCGGTGCTTTCGGCTATTGCGAATGGGCATGTTGTGGGATGAGCAAGCTGCGCAATCGTGGAGCGACTTGAGAGATCCTGCGGAAGGAGAGCAGGATCAGCGGTGATATAGAGAGTATTGTCGCTAAGGACGAAATGTATGCCAGTCTCCTGCGGAGAGGAGGATGGTGTCTGGTTAGGTGGCAGCAGCTTGTGGAGTGTGGCATAGTGAACGCGAACAAGTGTTGTTAGCTACGAGCTTGAAATCCATCTTCGAAGGCTTGGTGTTTGAATCTGCACCAAGAACTGGACATGAACATACAGTATTTTTACTCCCCGATCAACTCACGCAGCTGCTGCCTGTCCTCATCAGTCAACAAATTAACCATCCGCGCTACCCTCAGGTCGCTCTTCATTTTGTCAACATCTTTCGTCCCATTCAACGGCACTATCCCTAAATCCATGGCAAATCGATAAAATACGTGCGCTGGTGTGATCACCAGAGGTTCTTCTTCTTGCTCCGAATCTTGATTTTCTGAGTTCAGCAGTCTGACGATGCCCAGGACGCGTGGGTGTTGCAGGATCTTTGGGTTCCCCGTTAAAGTCCAGAACGATTGGTAGGTAGCGGAAGGAGACGCTGTTCTGAGAAGTTTGCGCAAGTCCGAGTCGTATGCAGTTGTCGCGTAGAATCGGTTCTGAAAATACAAATGTTCGGCGAAATGATAATAGCTCTGGTGATGCAAGTCAACCAAACCTGTACAACTGTTGGCTTGATCTCTGCCTCGGCCCAGATGCGCTCATACTCAGCGACATCGTATATGTTACTGATACCGATTTGCTTCGCAGTGCCACTCTTGACCGCTTCTTCGAACGCTCTCCACACAACCATTGTATCTCTGATGTTCCGGAGAGGAGAATGCAGTACTAGCGAGTCCACGTACGTCGTACCCAAGTTTTTCAGACTTGCCCTCAGCGATTGCTGAACTTGAGTGGTCAAATCTGTATGCGAATCGTAGGGAATCGGTCTGCTCGTATCCTGGCCACTCAGCGGCGTGAACTTTGTTTGGATGAAGAGATCATTCCTTGTCACCGGCGGAGAATTATTGCATTGAGGCTGGTATTCGAGAAAGCTGCGGATTCCTTCACCCACGCCGGGCTCGTTGTAGTGCTTTGGTTGGCAGGCAGTATCTATCCCTCTGAAACCAGCAGAGAGTGCCAGGTGCACCAGTCGAGCCGTGTCGTCCTTCTTCCAGGCCGTGCCGTACATCATCGGTGGCATTCGCATTGTCGGCATTGGTAATGACAAGCCACACAAAGTGATCCAAGGTTCAGATCACAAAACGAATCACCCCAACGAGAACCGGGAATCGGTGGGTGTGCTTGATGGTGAACTGCCAGCATCGGACAAGACTCGAGAAAAGATCACCCTGTCAACCTGTCAAAGGATCGTGATCCATGTGACGGGCGTTGTTATCTGGTCCATTAACGATCGAATCGTGTGATCCACACAGCAACCCAGCGGATCACAGCAGTCCTAGCACCAGTTCAGCTATGACTATTTGTGTACAACAAACTCCTTGCCCAACAGTGTCCTCCCGCTCCCAAACTTTCTTTTCCAGCAAGGCACAAAAGCCACTCACGTTCCGCTTAACGCGAATTCGCGACTTGTACCCCAACACGTTCCTCACGCCGGCGCCGACTCTGCTGCTGCTGGCTAGCGTCTCTCGCCTCCGTTTGCAGTCCTTTTAACTAGGATTTGTTTTCCCGTGGTCACCCCACGTCACAAGTCTTTGGACTCACTCCAGGTCACCGCCCAGCGAACGGCGGCGAGGGGCCATTTGCTCTCTATTCTGTTCACTCCAGTCCTTGGAACGTTTCGATTCCATCCCTTTCCTTTTTTTCGTAACAATCGCGATCTTTGGGTACCTCCGACTGCCTACGCTGGTTTCACGTGAAAGGTAGTTTTTCTGTTCAACTGGAACCAAACGCATATGCAATTACCCTGAACGTAAAAGATCACATTCAACTCCTTTCTTATGTCCCTTGCTTGTTTGCTCTCAACTTGATCATTTCTCTGACTATGCAACTGTCTCTTTCTGTAGTCTGCCACCTGCCACTGTAAGCTCTGCCACAGTTCTATCGGGATTGTATGCGAACGTTGACATATTAAGATGATCGGGGATACGTAAGTAACCACTGCTGTTTCTTTCTTTGGCTTGTGTGCTCACACTTGGTTTCAGCTTTGACGACAACTGCGGTTCTCGGGTAGCCAGCCAGCCTTTGAAGCAGGTACCGTGCAAATCAATCCCATTCATTTCTCCACTTACTGATTCATTGTCGAACGTATCCTGATCTAGGGACAAGCCAACAAGGAGCCTCACGAGAAGGAGAACGATGACCCAAGCACCCCAACCGCCCCAAACCTTACGCCTCAGAAGCGCAAGATGCCGGAGGAGCAAGCTGTCTACTTGGAATCTGGAAATAAGAGACGCAAGTTGAACGGTAGTCGTTTGTTATTCGTAGGCAAAGAAGAACGCTAACGCACGTCTGCCGTTTCCTGCAGTCAATCACGACCAAGGATTCAAGGGCTTCGCGGTCGCACCCACTCCTCCTGAAGGATCTGCCTCTCGTGACGGAACGCCAATCCCTTTGAGATCTCTCACCATCTGCGATGTCCAAGCAGCAAACCTACCCACACCAGAGTCAACACGCAAGGTCTTTGGGCGGGCCGATCGTGATCAAGACAAGGAAGCAAGCACAGTTACTTCACTCCACTCGACCCCATGCAGTGAATATGGGAAGCTTGCGTCACGCCAGCTCCGCCGTGCCTCTTGGGAAAAGACGCGAGAACGCCTCGCTGCCAATATGGACTCTTTGAGCGAACCCGATGTATGATCTTCCCTTTACTTATGTGCTGCTTGCTGAAATTTTTCAAACAGAGGGACGAATTTGAGGACCTACTTGATCAGCTCGCTTGCATGGAAGATCGCGAGTCGGTGAGAATCCTTGATCCTGAGTGGGTCAACAAGAACGCCTATGGTAATGCATGTTCACGCTGGTTCCTGGTGAACTGGATGGCATCGGTAAGTGAGTAAGAATTTTCTGTCGTATAGCATGTTTACACATAGCGATGTAGATGAGTTGTGAGCAAAACCTCCAGCGAACCACCTTTCATATAGCTGTCGAACTTATGGATGCAGTTGGCACGGCTGCAGCACAGAAGGGGTTAACTATCGCTCAAGACGACCTCCAGCTGTTGGCTGCAAGTTGCTTGACTTGGGGACAGGCAATCGAGGTGGGCAGAACTATGGATATTGCACATCTTCTCCTAATTTGGATTGTTTAGGAATATTTGCCACCCGATTATCAACAGAATGTCCTATGGGCTCTCGTTGAAGGCAATACTGATAAGGAAGCCGCGCAGGAAGAATGCCGCAAACTTGGGCGCATGATCATCAACATGATTCACGTAAGCTTAACGGTCATCGTGCGTACAGGCTACGTCTTAACATTGTAAATAGCTGCTGGGACACCAATTCACAGTTGCGAATCCCACTGCTTTCGAGCACTTGTTGTTGATCTTCCGGCGGCACCGTGAGACGAAGAGAGCCCCTCATGACGAGAATGGAGTTCAGAACAACCACTTGCCGCCCGTTTTCCCACAACTATTGTTTCGCACGTCTGCCGACTTTCTTGACTTCGCGACCGCGGACAACGCTTCGATGGAGTACCCTCGAGCCGTTCTTGCCGCGGCAGTGTTCGATGTCGTTTCCAAGCACGGTTTGTTTTCGTCTTTGAATTTTTGAAAGCAGTTTTATTTATTTTTTCTTTAGCTGATGATGAAGAGGTGTTTGAGTCAATGACTGGATATTCTCGTCAAGACATCGATCGCTGCACCGAGTGGCTCGAGCGCATCTGGACGACCTTCGAGAGGTACTACCAGTGTATCGAAGGTCTTCCTCAGTGCAGGCAACCACCTTTGGCGCTTGAATTGTCCACGATGGTAAGATTGAACTAACATAGACTCTTTGTGAAGCTAAGAGCTATCTTTTAGATGGATATTTGGCAGGATTATACCCAAGGCCGAACCCTACTGTGAATAACTTCTGTACATTAACCAAGATAGTGTGGAGAATGAGATTTTTTGACTCGGAAAGAGCCAAGACACTCTCTCGTCTCTATAAACTTTTATTTCTTCCTGTCTTTACTCTATTCATTCTTTCAGTTTCAGATGGAATGGTTTCTGAACCCCTAGCATCAACTGTGTGCATTTTCGAGAAGATAGCTGTGCATATATTTATTGCTTTGTTTATGTAAAGTTCGCAAACTTTATGACATTTGATTTCATGCTCACAACACGGTCACATGACTCGCGCGTCCTGTCACAAATCCCACCGACTCCACAATCCACAGTTTCCAACCCGTGTGCCACTGCAGCATCCATCAAATCTAGAGCACTTTCTCATACACCATAGCGTCTTTGGTTGTCGAAAACCGGATCGTTCTATTTATACCTGCTACCACTGTTATTTGGGCGAAAAGGAACGATATTGCCATGGCATTGGATTTTCGACAACAATTTCGGTCCCGTCTGGACCAAGTTGCGACATTTATTTCTGAGGAATGCGGCAGTCCACCCATGTCAATCGAGGCACTCCTCGACACATTTCTAGCCTTGTGGGCGGATTGCAGGGCGGCGAGCAATCAAACGGAGCATATTTCAGCATTCGTGAGCAAATGTGTGTAGAAACGGATGCATAGAGTGTAATTAGAAAATTTCTGAATTTTGATGTTGGCAGATGACCCAATTATCAGCAATGTGCAGAAGCTACGGGTAAATCTGCAGGATTTTGAGCTGGTGAAGACGCTTGCGACTGGAGCGGTTGGAAAGGTAGCAGTGTGGGGATTCTTTCTATATCTCTGAGTGATATCTCTTTAAATTCATAGGTATGCTTGGTCAAAGGAAAAGCAGATGGAAAAGTATATGCCATGAAAATTCTAAAGAAAACAGATCTACTCACCAGAAGAGAGGTAGAGGATAACCGTGTTCTCAATAATGGGGTCGACTCATGCTTTGGTATCAGGCTGCATTCTTTATGGAGGAGCGGAATGCGCTTGTGTTTGCCCGATCATCAACGTGGATGACGACTCTGTTCGCCGCATTCCAGGACGAAGAAAATCTGTACCTAGTCATGGAGTATGCGTCGGGTGGCAGCCTTCGTTCCTTGATCAATTCGAAAGACGATCCGATGAGCGAAGAGGATGCACGGTTTTACGTTGGTGAAATGCTGTTGGCACTGGAAGAACTTCACAACATGAACTACATTCATAGGTGATCCGCAGCCGGGGTTGATTTTCGTTAAATGCCTGGCTGACTGTTTGGATAGGGATTTAAAGCCAGAAAACTGCCTTATTGACTCGACGGGACATCTTAAACTGGCGGATTTCGGTTCGTGTATGCGGACAGGTTCGGACAGAAAGGTAAATGAATTTGTGATAGCTCCAGAAGTGATTTTTCTCAACATCACGGACAGATCACATCGAATGAAACTGTCGGAACACCAGGTTTGTAATGCAAAAAAGAAGAAACCCTCATAGTCTCTGATGATCCCTTGAAAAGATTACATTTCTCCTGAGATTTTGAGAGCGCTTGAGGGGAATGTCTCGTATGGAGCCGAATGTGACTGGTGGTCATTAGGTTGGTTGTTTTCTTAGCATGCTTTCTACGGGGGTTTGCTGACCGTTTAGGTATCATACTCTTCGAGCTGCTCTTCGACGAGGTACCTTTCTATGCCGAATCGTTGACTGGAATCTATAACAGAATCATGGACCATGAGGTTTGGGATATCAATTCGAAATGGATAATTTCTTTGAAACTTTCGTTGCAAAGAAACATTTTGCGTTTCCTGATGATCGTGAAATCTCCGGTGAAGTCAAGGATTTGATAACCAAGTATGTGGAATCCACTTTCCGATCGTACGGTGCTGATCTTTCCAACGTTTCCACAAGACTTATCTGCAAAAAGGAGGTGCGCTTGGGACGGAACGGCGCAGAGGAAATTAAGAAACACCCATGGTTTTCTGGCTTCGATTTCTCAAACGTTCGTCGAAGTAAGTCTCTGATCAGCACACCTCAGAAAGTTTCCGAACCAAAATTTTCAGATAAACCGCCATTCGTTCCGGAGCTTAGTGGGCCAGACGACACGCGATACTTTGAAGATGAGGAAGGGAACGAAATGAAGAAGATTGCAAAACGTCCAGTGGCTAAAACGAAGGAGTTCGCGGGACAGAATTTACCGTTCATTGGCTACACATATGTGCACAATTCAATTCCTTCGGTCTCCTGGGGTGTGTTACGCCATGGTGGGGTGAGCGAAGGAGAGGGTTCTTCTGGTGGAAACACGGCTGAGCTGGAAAAAGAGATCGCATCATTGCAACTCGCGGTCAGGGAGGAGGTCAAGAAAGGTAACGAGGCAGCCGAGGCGCTCAAGGTTCTCCAGCAAAAAATAGCCAAAGATGAGAAAGCTAGAAAAGAGCAGCAAGACAGAAGTGGCGAGATGGAAGAAGAGATGAAAAAATTGCAGCGAGAGGTGCGGGAGGTCAACAGGGAAAAGGAGCATGAATCCCAGGAGAGGATGGAGCTTGAGACCAAGCTGGCTAAAGTTAAGCGTCAATTGGATGAGGAGATGAAACGACACGCAGAGCTTCAGGAGCTAAGAGAATCAAATGATCGATTGGAGAAGCAGCTCGCGCTACTCCAAGAAGAGGCGGAGAAAGAGAACGAAAACAACATGCGACAGCATGCCAATGCCGCAGAGCTTATCAAGGCTAAAGGTGTTCTGGAAGCTGCATTGGATAAGTTACGGAAAGACCTGGAGGATTCCGTGAAGGAACGACAAATATTATCCATGAAGGTTGAAAATCTGAGTTCTCAGCTCATGGCAGAAACCACGAAGAAAGCACAGATCCAAGTTGAACGATCGCAAATTTCCAACGCTCATCAGGCTGCTCTTTCAGATAACGCAGCATTGAAGTCGTCTCTAAATGCACAAAAGTCAAATCTGGACAAGTTGAATGAGGGGATTTCTGCGTTGGAGCGTGAGAAAGCATTGCTGGAGGTTGAGCTGAAAACTGTTCGAAGCCAACTTTCTGACGCCAAGTCTTCCCAAGAAGTCTTGGCTAGTCGAGTTCAAGACCTCGAGCGAAACTCTCTGGCGTCACAATCGGGAGCACTGGAAGAGATCACGGCTTTGAAATCACATATTCAATCCCTTCTGAAAGCACGAGAGCAGCTAACGGACCAAGTTGGTGAGCTCACAAAGGAATTGGCCGTGAAAGATCTCGGTTCTGCTGAATGGAAGAAGAAATACAACGACGAGCATCAATCTCACCAGAACACTCGGGCACAGTTGGAGGCAGTTGAAAGCAAGGTGTCTGAGCAGCGCGAACAGATCGTAGCAATGGAGCAGGGACAAACTCACGATGCCGGCGAGCTGGAGCAACTGAGGTCTGAAGTTGAAAACTTCCGAAATGAGCTAGCCACAACAAACCAAGCGTTGAAAGAACGCGGCGACACAGTCGAAACCCTCAGTCGAGAGCGATCAGCGATTGCAGTGGAACGCGAGGAGCTTCAAGCAAAGGCGCTTAAACTCAACGAAACATATCAACAGTCCAACAAACGAGTATCAGAACTTGAAGATGTTCTCTCCTCAGAGCGGAAGGCTCGTATAGCCCTCGAAAGTACAATCAAGAAACTCGCGATGGAGAGCGAAGAGCTGAAGCGTGAGGTCGATCGCCTTGTTGCTCGAGCGGCAGCGCACCGGGATGCACAGAATCAGCTTGAGAGTAAATGCACCGGAATCGAGGAGAAGTTGGCTCTCGAACAAAAACTCCGCTGTCAGCTTGAGCGTGAGCATGCCAACTTGCTGCTCAAAGCACAAGCGTTGGAAACTGGAAATGCAAACTATCAAAGGCACTTTGCGGAACTGGAGAAAAAGTTGGATGATAAAGAAAGCGCGATTCAAGATGTTGAATATAGATTGCGCGAGCAGGAGACCAGAGCGCTTATGCTCCAGGACCGAGCGATCGATGCAGAAAACCAGATCGAGCGGATGAGACTTGAGCACGACGATAAGAAGGTCCACTCGGCAAAATCTGCGGACAACTTGAAAGTGAAGAGCAAGTTCAAGAACGTTTTTTTCCGAAGCAACACCATTCGATCGCCTGATACTGAACGCACAACAATACGTATCAACGACAACTCAAGCGACGATGATCTGAGAAGAGTCAGTGACCACGCACGAAGGATCAGCAATGAATCAACATCATGGAACTCCACAATTTCCAGCCAGACAAAGCTGTCCGATTTTGGTATGTTGCTTTCTACTAGAACTTATCATAAACGTGCTTACGAAGTCGATACTGTGCAACAGTCCTTGAACTTGGTCCGGGAGAAACGTTATCAGGAGTACTTAAAGTTCCGAAAGGCTCAAAGGTCAAAAAGGGGTGGAAACTTCAGTTTGCCATCATCAAAGACTTTGGCTTGTTTCTATACGAGCGAGAGAAGGATGCTACGGATGGGCTGAAGCCTAATGAAGTGGTGGATATCTGGTACGTCTGATCGTCAACTCCGCTATCATCTATGCTCACAATTGAGTCGTTCAGCGCGGATATTTTTATGGTGAAGTCGGTCGCGCAGAATGAGTTGATCCACGTGAATGGAAAAGAGATCGATTGGATCTTCAAGATTCAGTGCGGAGCTCGCAAGAAGCTCTCTGATGTAAGCCCGTCGGTAGGTTGAATGAATTGACGTCTTATTTAGTATCCGCTCACAAGCATATGAATTTAGCCCACCAGCATCGCTGAAGCGCAAAAGAAGGTTGCAAAGTTGATCGTGGATATTGACCTTGAAGAGAAGCTACACTCTGCTGCTGAAAAGATGCTCAACGTCGCCACTGACACACAAAAGGACTCTATTATCAAGCAAATCAATGTATCCTGCACTCGGCTGAATCACATGAAGCAGGAGCTTGAGCGTGCACAAATTGCAGTGGCTAGTGCAGGTGGCACAACCGCGACTGAAGCATCTCCACCATCAGTACGTTTGTGTTCTCATTATGCATTGCTTCACTGATGGTTTGGGTTACTAGAGAGAGGAAATGGCCAGCCTTTTCGAAGGGGATATCGCTTCGTGCAAAAAGCTGATAGAAGATCTGATCGAAACCGAAACGAGGAACAGATTAGCGGCGGCTGCCTCAAAGGCGGATCGAACTCCTTCACCAGACAAGGAAAAAAACAGATCATCAATGATCCGCCAAAACTCCAGTCAATCCATGCCGGATGATCTTGCACAAATGGACAGAAATCTGAACAAGTTAAAAGGTATGTTCATTAGTTTGTGATAAACAAGCAGTTATTTCTGACTATCTTTTGCGCCTTGAACAGACGAACTTGCGGCATTATCTGGGGTAAGAATGTACATGTTATTCGACGGAATATCTCTTAAATTTCTATCTGCTTGCTCAACAGAACGACTCCATAAAAATTCAATCGCTCTTGAAGAAATATGGAGACATAAATGGCCATAGTTTCAAATCCACCCAGTACTTTAAGCCAACTGAATGTGCGGTGTGCCATGAGCCATTATGGGGCACATTCAACCAAGCAGTGCAAGGAGTAGAGTGCCATCGTATGGGACAAATGTCTGACCATAATCCAATTATTCTGATTTCGTTCTCACAATAGGCTGTGGGGTGACCACGCACAAGCACTGCAAAACCTTGATAGACGTGTCTTGCTCCGATTTCCAGTACGTCAACAACCTTAAACCGTTGGTGAGCTTTGTTCGATGCTCTCCAAATAACACCAATTGATCTTCTCCCCAAAAATAGTACTTCTTAGCACAGGATCAAACCGAAAAACAGAAGTGGATCGCAGGTTTGGAGCACTTCCGAAGGGAGTACGAAAAGACTATAGGCCCTCCAGCGCAATTGGTTAGCACGGGAAGTTCATCGCTGCTGGAGCGTCAGAGGAGTAAAGTCACATTATCAACGCCTCCATCAGGTCGAAAACGTTAGAAGAACATAGAGTAGTTAGTGCTATTGCTTGATAAGGCTGTCTGATATGTCATTTGTGGGTCAGTCTTCATCGGTTATTTTTTTGGAGGTGCATATGGTGGCTTCATTTGCATTCATGAGAGTAGTGGGAATTATTTGTAACATTCGACATTCTAATTATGAACACACTTGCCCTGATTGTCTCACCGCTTCCCACAACACTCCAAATAGAACCGCACCAAAATTTTCCTTAATACTCCAAAATAAGCAGCCATTTAAATTACAAGGAGTTGATCATTTTGGAGTAGGCTTGGTTGAGCTCGGCTTTAAGCCGAATGCGACGAGGCGACAATGTGGGAACAGAGCATGGTCGGTAGGGAGGTGGTGCGACCAACGGGTCAACAAGAGGCCGATTCTTTTGCGATAGTCCTTGTACGTGGTTTCCTGCGGATCTTTCCACAAACATTCCAGGCTCTCCTTTCCGGAGCTGATATGCAGTAATCAGACACTCATTCACACTTCGGATAAATTTACCTCATACATGGATAGGGTATGTTTCTGGTCCGTATTCAGCCTTGATTCGCCTCACAAACTTCATCATTTCATCCACTTTTTGTAAATGTTCGTTGTCTGAATTTCCAACTCTTCCCACGCTCTCATAAGTGCTCATAGAGTGTTGGAGATAATGATCTCTGTCCACAGGTAATCTTGCTGTGGTTGTCTTTGATCTGACCACGAACGGCGGAGGATGCTGCGTTTGCGTCGCCCTGGTTCTCCATCGTGATCCGGATCCATCCACCCACAAATTGGTTTTTGGCATGTCACGTGTCGTTAGTTTTGATTTTCGCACCGATGGGAAAAGGAAACGGACACAGTTTGGAAGGTGCATTGGAGCGACGGCTCAGTGAGCTGATTAGCAGATATCATTCGGAAACAGAAGCTGCGGGGACGCAGATGATGTGGAACGTGGAGGCGATTCGAGGCTTCGTGCAAACCAAAGAACCTGCATTGAGAAGAAAGCCTGAGCGAAACGTTCGAAAAGCGATTGAAGCAGGTTCATTTTGAGCAAAAGTTAACAGATACATTTGAATAAACTTTGACGATGCATACTTGCGACAGCAATTCGGTTGATGAAGCAGAACGGGAAAACAACTGTGTCGGAAGACGAAGCGTCAGAGATGGATTTTGAGCCGGACGTTCCAATAATGGAAGTGAAGGTTTGTAATCATCAATGCTGGTGCAGAGCCGATTGTTCAGGGGAGGGACGCTAACACTTCCTCAGGAGCAGAATCACCTGAACCGTTCCATGCATCGGATGTATGCCCAAATGAAGGATCGAGGAAATGAGGGTCCTGTGAGCGAGACGGATGGGGATCGCAGCACACAGGCTCAAGATGATGCTACCACTCCGGCCGGTGATGTCGGCGAGGACGATTCAGCGCGTTGGAAGAAACGGAAATCGCCTGCTGTTGGATCTCTTTCAGCGGGAGGAAAACGGGTTCGTGTTGATGGAGGTGGAAAATCACTGAAGGTCAAGTGGCCAACACCAACTGCACGATTGAGTGATTTGGGTGGAATCGATCACTTTTTGGAGGACATATTGCAACTGGTTGCCATGCCACTCAAACACCCGGAGATATATCGTCATCTCGGAATCCAGCCTCCACGGTATGTAGGTGTATCATAATATTCAATAGAAGTTAACTTGGTGAACAGCGGAATTCTCCTTCATGGTCCGCCCGGTTGTGGGAAAACAATGCTAGCCCATGCAATTGCTGGCGTATGTTATGATTCTGAGCAGTTGAAAAAGCTTGTTAACCCGAATCGTAGGAAGCGAACGTGCCATTTCTAAACATTTCTGCTCCGTCCGTGGTGTCAGGAATGTCCGGTGAGTCGGAAAAGAAGATTCGGGAAGTATTTGAAGAGGCGAGAGAGCTCGCGCCATGCTTGCTCTTCATCGATGAGATCGATGCGATCACACCGAAACGAGACACGGCACAAAGAGAGATGGAGAGACGTATTGTTGCCCAGCTTTTGACATGCATGGATGGTATGGCATGGGATTGTGTCAGTTTTTTAAAATCTTACCAGCTTGGTTTGCAAGATTTGGCGCACGAGGCTGAGAGCGGGCGACCGGTAATGATCATCGGTGCAACGAATCGGCCAGATTCGTTAGATCCAGCATTGAGAAGAGCCGGTCGGTTTGATCGCGAGATTGGGTTGAGCGTACCCGATGAACAAGCGAGGAAAAGGTACAGTTTATCGAACAGACGATTAGCATATCAGCTGATGCGCTAGAATTAGGATCCTGGAGAAATTGTGCTCTCGACTAAGATTGGGTGGCGATGTTGATTGTGCCCAGCTAGCCAAACTCACACCTGGTTATGTCGGTGCAGACCTAAACGCACTGACCTCTGAAGCCGGAATGGTCGCCGTAAAACGAATATTTGAGACAATGCGTTTCAAAAAGGTTGACTCTAGTAATGAAGCGGTGATGGATGTGGAAGGAGACCTTGCTGTTGAGCCTTCCACGGAAAGTATCTCGACACTTGCCGGGTTTCTTTCTGAAAATCCGGATGCCTTGAGCTCAGAAGAGCTTGAACCCCTCTCAATCGAATTGGAAGACTTTCTTGTCGCCACCAAACACGTGCAGCCATCGTCGAAGCGTGAAGGTTTTGCGACTGTTCCAGATACGACCTGGGAGGATGTTGGTGCTTTAGGAACCGTGCGAGAAGAATTGAGAATGGCCGTCATCGAGCCGATTCGGCGACCGGAGCTGTTTGCGCAAGTTGGTATCACTTCGCCTATGGGATTATTGCTTTATGGTCCGCCTGGATGCGGGAAGACTCTATTGGCGAAAGCGGTAGCAAACGAGAGCAAGTGCAACTTTATCTCCGTGAAGGGACCAGAGCTGCTTAACAAGGTAAGAATCTTATGTACTTATGGGAATGGTTTGTGGTTGAAATAATCGTTAAGTACGTCGGTGAAAGTGAGCGAGCTATTCGACAAGTATTTGCTCGAGCGCAAGCATCTCGACCGTGTATTGTATTCTTTGACGAGCTTGATGCCCTGGCACCAACGAGATCAAATGACGGCGATGTAAGAAAAAGGCTTTTCTGAAGAACGAGAACCGTTAATATCATTCATATTAGTCCGTATCAGCTTCGCGGTTGGTGAACACTCTCCTTACCGAGCTAGACGGGATGCAAGGACGGAAGGAAGTTTATGTATTGGCCGCGACCAATCGACCGGACATGATTGATGCTGCCATGATCCGACCTGGTCGACTGGACAAAACTCTGTATGTGGATCTCCCAGATCCGAGGGAGCGAGGAGAGATCTTGCGCACACTCGTACGGAAAACACCGTTGCACCAAGAGCTGGACCTCTCGGCTGTTGCCATTGACAATAGATGCGAAGGTTTCAGTGGTGCTGACCTCAAAGCACTGGTTCGCGAGGCAGCCGTCTCTGCGCTAAGAAGAGCATTGGTGAACGAAGCAACTTCGGCTTCAGATAATCAAGGGGCTGGCATTTCAGGCTCTCCAGGAGACATTCGGATATCACCCGCAGATTTTGCAACTGCGTTTGCAAAAGTGACCCCGTCCGTGTCCCTCAAGGTAAGTTTCACCACCAGGTGGATTCTTCTAAGTTTAATTCTTTATTAGGACCGGAAAAAGTACGAGCTGCTGCGAGTGCGGTTTGGGAGCGATATATCATGATGACATTGCCCTTCTAAGTTTTATTAAATGCCAAGCCATTTTGTCTTTTATTTTCCAAAATGATCACTACAGATCTGACTCTTTGATCTGATCTGGCGTGGCTTGGCTCGTGTTTTTGGGGTTTAAGAAGAGGCCGCAATCAGCAGGAGTTATCACACTGCATTCAACAGCGATCATGGCACTCAAAGTTCCCACTCATCTCAAGGGTAAAGTATCTTGCTTGAAAGACGTCTTTCCTGGACGCTGATCCTCCAACACTCCAAGACAATGACTTTGTGCGCACCAAGTTGGTCTGCACAATTGGCCCAGGTGAGCGTTCTCTCCATTGATTTGACCCTGAGAGTTGATCTGAGAATGCTTTGAAAATAAAAGCCTCCGCGAACAAAGACATGCTGGCCAAAATGATCGACGAAGGGATGGACATTTTGAGGTTGAACATGACACACGCCGACAAGGCGTTTGCCGCAGAAGTCATCAAAATGCTCAGAGAATACATGGATGAAACAAAGACCGCTGCTCAGATTGGAATCTGGCTGGACATCAATGGACCGAAAGTCCGGTATAATAGTTCCCTCATTGCTTCACAATATGCCAAACTAACGCCGCTTAAACAGAACTGGCGCGCTTCAGGACGGAAAACCTGTCTATGTTCGCGCGGGCGACGACTTCCTGTTCGTGAACGACTATTCCGTGGTCGGTGATAGCACAAAGGTTGCAACAACCTACACGAAGAAGCTGCTCGAAGTTGGCGACCAGTTATTTGTTGATGACGGTTTGCTGTCATTCACTGTAGTGGAGAGACTTCCGGATGCTATCCGAACTATCGCTGACAACTCCGGCGAGTGCATATCAGCTTTTTGCTTGATCTTATTCTGATATCTAAAATGGGCAGGTTATCTTGGAGAGCACAAAGGCATCAACTTCCCTCGGCGAATCATTGATGATCTTCCTGCCTTGAGCGAGAAAGATAAATCCGACATCGAATTTGGTCTGGCCCAAGATGTTGACTTCATCTCGCTTTCCTGCATTCGAAGTGCAGATGATGTGGAAGAGGCAAGGTATGCTTTCCTCAACTCATGTAGCTGCGGTACCCTTTTCAATTGCATTGTCCTAATGTATATTCTCTCGGAACCATCTAACACGGTTCCATATACACAAAGTAGGATGTTGATCGGAAACGCCAAAGTTAAGCTTCTCGCAAAAATCGAAAACGAGAGTGGGATGGAGAACTTTGACAGCATCCTGCAGCTCGCGGACGGTATTGTGATTGACCGAGGATATCTCGGTGCCGAGGTGGACGTGGAGTCTGTCACGATTAACCAGAAGAAGATGATTGCCTTGGTAAAGACCATAGCATAGAAACAGTTCCATTCCAAATACTTAAACTCTTTGCACTCGTAGGCTAACATGGCAGGAAAGCCGGTTTTCCTGGCTAACCAGATGCTCGAATCTATGAACACGAACCCTCGCCCCACTCGGTAAGATTCCCATACAGAAAACGGTGGTATTTCACACATATTGATGGCTTTTGCATTTTGCGCGTCGCTTCATTCTCAGTGCGGAAGCCGCAGGTGCGTGACTCTATTTTAGTGCAAAATTATGTTTAACCATTTATTCTGTAGATGTTGTACGTTTGGAAACACAATGCCTTTCCCTACTTTGCAAACTGAACTTGACTAGGCAAACGCTGTAATCGACGGAGTCGATGGACTTGTTTTGTCAGCGGAGACTGCCGTTGGTATGAATTTTTGTGGTCTCGTTGGCGCAGTTCTGACAAGTCACAATTTCCAGGTCAATACATTCTCGAATCACTCCAATGCGCACGGAAGATTGCAGCTTCGAGCGAGAAAAACACAAACTGTACAACATCTTTCAAACCCTTGTTTCTGCTTTACTGACAGCTCTGCAAAAGATTACGAGTACCAACTCAAGATGATGCGCTCCATTCCTAAACCCGTGGGAGTTTCTGAGTCGATTGCTTCCGGTGCCGTCATTTGCGCTCGCCAGATCAACGCCGCAGTGATTATTTCGATTACGGAGCTTGGTGGTACGGCACGGCTTGTTGCAAAGTACAGGCCGCAGATCCCCGTCATTGCCGCCACTCATGTCGCTCAGACGGCCAGGCAGTTGAACCTGTGCTTTGGACTTCGGATGTACCATCACACTGGATCACCTGTAAGAACAGCATATTGGCTTATTGGTGAAATTGTTTAAGGTTTTTGTTCAGGAAACAATTCTGCAAGGTACTCTTAAATATGCAGTTGCCCTTGGAATTTGTAAAGTAGGTGATATTGCAGTGGTGACTTCGGGCAAGGTACGTGCGGCTGATTTCACGACAGCAGACGGTACTCATCGGTATTTCTGTAGGCTATTGGGTTCCTCGAAGGTACCACCACCAAAATGCAAGGTAAACTGTTGATTACAATCATCTTAATTAAAATTAAGCTAAACATTTGGACTTAGTGGTCACGATCAAGGAGGACTCCTTGTAATACTTCCGGAAAAATGCTCGATTCACTTTACATTTCGTCATTTCGTCGCATTGCCTTGAATTGTGCGAAATTGCTCAGTGTAAGCGCCAGTATCGCATTTCTCTGTGTTCTTCATACAAGCTAATGTGCGGCAGCAAAATTATAATGAAAACAAAGGAATGTACGAATATCTCATACTGTACAAACGAAGCAAAAAGAGCGTATAAACCGCCATGCGCACACTGTCATCAACTACTACCAAACTTTCGTCATTGATGGTGATACCGTCGATGATCTCGGTTTCATTTATCTCTTGTTGCCTGAATTTTCCATGATTTTCCAAGATGTCTGCAGCGTGCTATGGTGATAACTTTTTTGTCTTTAACTAATCGGCTTTCTAACGTTTCTCGCTCGTGGCTAGCAAGCATTAATTCGATGCGCTTTTCGTACAGTGAAGGAGATTTGAGGCGGGGAGTGCAGGGGAAGGAAGACGAGAATACCACCTTAATTAAACTTCAAGATCAAGATCATCTCGACGTGAAGAAACAGGGTCACTTGCATAAGAGTTCACTTGTGGAATCCCCTCTTGTAGATTGCAGGCACATCAATGCATAAATTGTCTTCATTCCTCTTGCAGTCACTTCGAAAAACAATCCGACAGGATGAACGGTTCACTCCAACGGTCCGGATCAAAATTTCCACGGTTTTACCATCGTTGTAACGTAGTCCCCCGTTGGCAATGAAAATAGTGCACGCTTGCTAGTAACAGCAAATATTGCGAACCGGGTTGGACCGCACCTTCCCACTTTCATCCTTCGCAAGCAATCTGTCCATCACGTCGAGATCACGTGGCGTCGCAGTTCGGTTGAGCCCTTGTTCTTTGCGGTTCTCTCTGACAGTAGCAAATAGAACGTTAGCGTGGACATGCTTCCGCACCTCCGATGTGTCAATCTCCCCAAACAGCTTCCAAAGGATCTTCGGAAATAACTGACCGTTTCACTACAATGGATAAAATGTCCGCGAGGATACTTAATCGCCGGGGCATTTTCGCCTTGATCCAACAACATGTTGGCGATTGTTCCAAAAGTCGGAGCTGAAAGCAACCTGAGCCATGTAGTAACAGGAGGTCGAAATCAGTTTTTTCTCATGAGAGACGTTGCACATGCAGTACTGTGGTACAAAGAATCTGCACACCAGGGAAACACTGCAGCACAAAACAATCTCAGTTTATGTTATCAAAATAGTGTCGGAGTATAGAAAGATCTGAATCAAGCAATGGAGTTATTCAAAAAAAGGATTCTACCGCTGCACATGATACACGCTTTGTGCAACCTTGGCTTGTGCTACCTGATGTGTTGTTAAAGAAGTATGATGCAGCCGCACAAAAGTTGTTTGAGAGTTTCAAAGAAGCTGGGCAACTTGAATGCAAATACACTTTTGCATGAGCTCTTGCCCAAAAGTTGAGGAGGCTATTAGGGAGGCAGAGTGATGACATGTATGAGATGTTTTGGGAAACAAACCGTAACGGAAAGTCCGGGAAATGTAAAATTGTAACAACCGTGGTAGAGGGTAGGGAGGAATGTAAACATTCATTGAAGTCTAAGCCACACAAATTAATCTCGCAATCACGTGATGCCCACAATGTCCCAAATAAAATAAACAGTTAAAACGGACATGACTATTACATATCACCCAAATCACAAGAATGGAATGTAAAAACATGTATGGAATGTATGAAAAAGTAACGATCAAGAGAGAACATGTTTACGTTTGTAATCACAGAGAATGCAGGCAGAATTTTTAAGATTGGTTTCTGACATCCATTCAGTGTCAGTCTTTCAAGCAGATAACCCAATAATTTGATCAAGGACATCATCTTGCCACCGCGAGACTTGTGGACAATAATTCCTTCAACTTCATTCGCCATCTTCACCATGTCTACTGACAGGAGAAGGGCCAGAATAGGAAGGATGGTAAACTGTAACGTCCAAAGAGGGGCGATTAGCTTCCAATTCCGAAATATTCGCAACTGGGTGAATTTAAGTGTTTTTGAAGTTTAAGTTTATAATCGCTGTCATTAATCATTCCAATGATTTCATAAGGAACAATAGTTGAAGTTTTGCAGACTTATGTCCATGTATAAGGTCATCATTGTCTATAGAGACTTGTTTTGAAGTCGGTGGGCATTAGTATATCGAGCTTAACAATCTTGAACTTTGCGCATAAGATCTTTAACAGTGACAATGTAGCTTCTATTTCCTTAACACGTTATGCTACCGGCAATGCCAAAAATACAACAAAAAATAAAATAGACGTGATTGTTACAAAAATCGAACACATTCATCCTTTTTGCAAATGGACTTGTGGGTGTTAATTTCAAAGATGGGTTGAAACGACACAGCTATTGCTTGTCCATTCAATTTGATGCCTTAGATAATGAGCCGATCATACCATACACTAGCAAGGTTTTGATCTCAAAAGTAACCCATCTCGAGGTCCAGTTTCTTTGTAAGTGCATTGGTGACTTTGAAAGTGTGATGAAGGTGCAACGGCCCGAAGCAGGGTTGGACCTGTTTTCACAAATTAGGACGGACTTCCCAGCGGCAGAACCTCCAGTTTTATCAAAAACGTACCCCTTTGCAGTGTGCTTTCCACATGTCGTATGTGGGCATTGCAAACAGACATGTTTAATCAAATCCCTGGGTTATTCAGCATAGTGTTAGCTAATTGTTGGGAGATTCATTCACTTCCCAAATGACTGGAGATGATGACGTTGCCCGACGCAACCCAAATCTGACGCATTACGGACCCGGGAACTACTACCATATTGAAAGATAGTACTGTATTGAAAAATAGTAGAAAATTGTTTTAATCTATATATAATGTTGAAAAATAGTAGAAAGTTCGCTTTCTTCTACAACCCGTAACACTGCAGTAAGAGTCTCATTGTCTCCAAGTTGAGGTGAAACTCCCTCGCCGGGAATCGAACCCGGGCCGTCTCGGTGAGAGCGAGAAATCCTAGCCACTGGACCACGAAGGAATTGTCGAGACCTCTCTGCCATGATCATTTGCACCTCACCTCCGGTTATCCATCGCAACTGTGAGCCTTGTACCCCTGCTGCCCTTCTTTTCACCTCTGCTCCTCTCTCCCTTAGCTCTCCATTGACCCTCTCACCTGCTTCTCTTCTGAGCAGTCTGCTGACTAGCAGGGGCTACTCCTCTGCTCATCCCTTATCTCTCTCACTTGCCTCTGCTCTGCCTTCTGACTTTGCAAGTTCCCTGACCTTCCTAAAGTGCTCTGCACTTCTATTGCGCTCCATTTCTGCTCTCTCCCCTGCTACCCTCAACCCTGATCTGCTTCCAACTCTCCCTGCTTCTCCTCCACATTTACACGTTGCTGCCACCTGTGCCCTTGGTGCCACCAACACTGCCACCAGCACTGCCCCTGGTGCCACCCACACTGCCACCACCACTCTTGACAGTTCAGCCACCTGCTCAGCCCCATCTCCAGCCTCATCACCTGCCACCAATGATTCCATGAATGAGCTTACTTGTTCGCACTTCCTCTTGGACGACCTGCCGACCTCGCATAGAAGCTTCAAATTTGTCAAAGAATGTGCCGAATCCTTCACTACTCTCCGATTTTCTGGTTTTACTCGTCGCCCAATCAGGGACCTTCGTGTGTTGCTTCGCAAAGATCTTCCGTATACTGCTTACCATGGCATCCGCTACATCTCATTTCTCGGCTCTGATTCTGTTGAATTTCTTTGTCGTTCTTATGCTGCTGATCTGATCCGCAAACACATACCTGGTCGAGAAATCACTGATTTGGATGTGTCCCCTCCTTCGTATTCTGACAGTTCCGACTCTCTGCAACGCTATGACTCTCTGCTCCATCGAAGTGCCAAGGCGATTGCTACTACGTCTGAGCCAGCTGTTGCATTGTTCTACCGCAATCTTGTTGATCCGTCTCATCTTTCTACACTGTTGCATCTCGCTCGATTATATGCCCCTTCGATGACCTCAGCTTCTGACCTTCGTTTGACCCAGTGATTTGCTCTTTGCTGTTATATTCTTCACAATGTTGAGTGTTCTTTCTTTTCTTTATCCCTCACCTGTATTTGACACCTGAGCAGAGCCTGACGGGTAGTCACAGGAATGAGTTTTTAAGATCTCTGATTTCTATTTCGCTTTGCCCTCTGACTTGCGCGCTTCCCTATGTGCTGGTCCACGACCATCTTGTAAGGCACTTTGGGTGTTGTTTATTGTTATGCATTGTATGTGCAAATAAATAAATAATATTGTTCAAAAAAAAAAAAAAAAAAAAAAAAAAGACCTCATAGTGGCTCAGTCGGTACGAATGCGACTTTTCGAAGCTAAACTCCGCGGTTCGAATCCTATAGGGGACTGGATTCGAATTTCCTACGAAATATATCTCTCGCAATATCGTGTCACGTGCAAGTACCGCGCCACACCTCCTTCGATTCGCCATTGCCTTCGCTCCTCTTTCCTACGGCTCGCACGGCTCCCCAAGTACTGAAGATTCCAAATCTTGGTTGAAGTACACGTGGGTGACATGTACTGATTAAGCATTGTCAATACATGTTATAACATTCAAAAAAAAAAAAAAAAAGGACCTCTCTCTCTCTCTCTCTCTCTCTCTCTCTCTCTCTCTCTCTCTCTCTCTCTCTCTCTCTCACTCTCTCTCTCACTCTCTCTCACTCTCTCAAATCAATGCCGCCTCCCAGCGCTCCGCCTGCGCAGCCGCCCGCCGCGCCGCCCGCCGCACCCCCCTCAAAAATTTTCATCGCTTCTGGCCGTGCTCGCTCCCGTGCTCCCTCTGTGTCCCACCCTCGCGCCCCTCAGGAAAACATTCCTGACTCTCAGCCCAGCAACTTTGATGGAGAAAATTTTCTGTGGGCAGATGAAGTGAATTCTCCTCGCGAATCACGTGACTCACGATCACGTGACCAAGCGTCATCCACTTTAGAACCGCCTCGAATTAGAGGAAGATCCCCCGCAAGTGTCGTTGATGTTCACATGAATGATACAGTCGAAATGTCACTTACCCTTGCTGATGCTGATCCCAAAGGGAAACGTCGAGCATCAAAATCACCCCCGACTTGCCGACCTGCCTCTCGTGCCAGGGTCGAGAAGAATGCCTCTGCAGCTGATCATGCTACCTCTCCCTTGCCTACTCCTCGTGACCGATTCTTGGATGCTCTGCATATGCTGGCCCCTGCTCAAACTTCTGGATCTCATCCATTAGTGATGTCTGCTTTCACTCGTGCAATGCAATTTCTCCCAGTATTGGAACCAGAGACTGAGGCTGCCTTCTTTGCTGCATTGACTATTGCTGTAGTTCCGTTGGTTGAAACTATCAGCTGCCCTCCTGCTGCTGTCTCTGCCGTGCCTTCCTATGCTCAAGTTGCGAGTGCTAGCCGACCGCCACCTGCCCCTGCTACTCGCAATCCTGGGCCTTTCAGCACTGCAAAATTTGCCTCTCGTGCATCAAATGCTATTGTTCGTATTGAAGCTGCCGAAGCAGATGCTCAACCCGCCCTTTATCGCTCAGTGGTTGCTGGAGTGGACCCCCTATCTCGCAGATCACTACGGCCACCCAGATTGGTGATTGATTACCCGGCTGAGTCACCAATTTTGATCAATCCTCCTCAGCCTGTTCGTGATCGTGCTGCTGGTTTTGCTACTGTGAGGTTTAAGGAAATTAGTCGTCAGCCACTTAATCAGCTCCGCACTCTGATTAATCGAATTTCTGGAAACCCTCAATTTTCCCGTGACATTCGTCATATTAGTTTTATTGGGCGTAACACTGCTGAGTTTATTTGTACTTCTGACTGTGCTGACAAGCTCCGCAAGGACATTTTTCCAGGTGATGAGGTGCCCGTTGATCTTTTTGACCCTGGGCAGCTTCGTTCTGGGTCTGTTCAATCACTTGAGCAACGTCAAGTTGCTGTAGCAAAGGCTGTTCACAAAAGATTTGCTCACCTCTTGCGAATTACTCATGATCCTGCAGTTTTTCATTATCTTCGTTCTAATCTTCCTGCTGCAGACTTTGAAGCTACTGTTTCTTTAGCCCGTTCTTCGCGTTCTGAACCTACATCTCGCAATTAATGTGGACTTTTCGTTCTGGAACCTTCAACTGTAGAGGTTTGCCTCTGGATTTTTCAGATTTACTTGCTTGGCTTGTTACTCATCAGCTTGATTTTTTAGTTTTAACAGAAACTCATCAGTTAACTTTAGACAGTGTTTCTTCAGAGTATTTGTTGTTTGATTCTCGTCCTCCACCAGACGCTCCTTTGGACATCTGGTGTTGCTCTTCTTATTAACCCACATCGTTGCAGTACTTATCAATTTAGGTTGATTGCATCAGTTCCTTCTGGGTTTGGTTTGTGGTTTAGGTTTCGTCAGGTCGTGATTGGTGGATTTTATTTTCCCCCACGTTGGACTGCGGAAGACTGTTTGGGTGCATTATCTGATTTTCCTCAATTTGTTTCGAATTTGGATACACCAGTAGTTTTGATGGGTGACTTCAATTTTAGAACTCAGAGCACTGGTGATCATGTTACTAATGCCCGTGCCAGAGCACTTCTTCCTTTTTTACAGCCCACTCACTTTCATTGGTTGTCCCAGCTTCTTCTTCAGCTCGTCGCCCAACTTTTCGTTCCCACTTAGGGAGTTCAATTATTGATTTGTTTTTTGCTTCTACTTATGTGACAGCTTCCTCTTATTTAGTGCATGATCAACCCCAGTCTATGGCTCCCCATCCTTCAGACCATTTTGCAGTGACCTGTTCATTTTCTTTAGCTGGCCCAGATCCTCAGGCCACTGTGCCTCCTCCTCTACCTTCTTGGAATCTCCCATTGTTAAAGGATGAAGTTATTCGTAAGTCGCACAGAGAAACTGCTAAGATTCTGCTTCCTCCAACATCAGAGGCGCTAACAGCAGCATTGGAACCACTTCAGGTCCCTGTGGGGACTTCTCTTTCTCGTGCAGTGGCCCAGGGAGCAATTGATTCCGCATTTCAAATTATAGTTGATTTTGTTGAGGCAACAGCAGTTCTGACATTGGGACCACCAACACCTCGTCGTAGAGCACCAGCGACCACTCCTTTGCCCCCTGAGATTGCTTTGTTGCGTAGTAAGGCTCGTTCAGCATTCCGTGACTATTATTCCCTCTTTCACCACAATTCTTCTGACCCTCTTCTTCCTTTTCTAAGAACTCGCCAACGTGATAGTCACAAAGCATTCAAATCAGCTCTGAGATCACACAGGTGTAAGACAAAAGCAAATTTTTTTGATGACCCTAGTTCTTCATCAGTGCCTTCTCTTCTGAAACATGTGTCTCATGCTCGGCGCTGCGCTAACTTTCGTACTTCAGCTAATGGTTTAGATTTTGATCCTCAGTCTTTAGCCAAATATTCTGATCATTTTGCTAGTGTCTACAATGCTCAAGCTGCTGACCCAGTTTCACCTTCAATTGTTCTGTGTGATTTTCAGCTGCCATTGGATGTTGAAGCTTTTGTTCTAGCTATTAGGGACTGCCCTTTGGAGTCTGCCCCGGGTCATGATCGTCTGCCTGCAGAACTTTATCGCCCAATTTCAGCTATTCTTGCTCCATTGTTCTTGCAACTTTCTCAGTCCATTTTTCGCAGTAGTCTTACACCCACTTCATGGAATCTTGGGCTTTTGCACCCAGTTTGGAAGCAACGTGGTACGCTTGGTGATATTACTAATTATCGCCCCATTACTCTTTCGTGTGTTGCCCGAAAAATTTTTGAACGAGCTTTGTTGCCACATCTTTATTCTGCTATCACGTCTCAACGCCCACTTGATGCTGCCCAAGCGGGATTTCAGTCACACCTGCTCGGGAATGGAATGTGTTTTTGGTCTTCAGGCATGTATCTCCCGTGCGTCTAATGCCAAGGTTCCTTGGGTTGCTGGTTTTTTAGATATTCAAGCAGCTTATGACACCACAAATCGTGCAATTCTTTGGGCTGAGCTTCTTTCTAGGGGAGTACCGTTGCCATTTGTTTTTGTTTTGAAGTCTCTGTTTGATTTTTGTTCTTCCAGAGTGGTTGTTGCAAATTGTTTTTCAGATGCTTTTGATTTGTTTAGAGGTTTGTTTCAAGGTTCTGTTCTCAGTCCACTTCTCTATATCACTTTTCTTGATCCTCTACCTGGGCTCCTCCGACCATTTGCCCCACCTATAACACTCTTTCATCCTGCCAAACCACGATATAATTCTTTTTTATTTGCAGATGATTTGGCCTTGTTTGCAATTACTTTGGATGCTATGCAGGTTCTTCTCTCTGTTTGTGACCAGTTTGCCCAAGCTCGTGGTTTTTCTTTTGCTCCTTTGAAGTCTGTGATTCTCACAAAAATTCCTATTCCTGCTCATTCGCCTTTGCTTCTTCATGGTCAACCTCTGCCTGTCAAGCCTTCATTTCGTTATCTGGGTTGCTTTTTTGGAGATACTGGATTTGATGTTTCACTGACTATTTCCCATCGACTTGCCAAAGCGCGCGCAGCTTCTTTTGCTTTGCTTTCTTTTTCAAGGATGTTTGGTTCTCATTCTCTGGTTGTGGTTCGTCATTTGTTTTTGTCTTTTATTCGACCTACGCTTGAATTTGGTTTATATTTTATTCTTCCCTCTGTTGCTGTTTGCAAACCAGTTCGGACTTTTATTCACCAATGTTTGTGTCGATTTCTTCGCCTTTCATTTTCCACTTCAATTGCTGGGGTTTTACTGTTTTTTAAGTTTCCTGACCTTCAGTTTCGGCTTCAATATCTGCAGTTTCAGATGTTTCAACGTTGGCTGGATGATGATGCCCCTGATATGGTTCACTCTATGTTGTCATTCTTTCTTCACCAGGGAAAGCACTTTCGTTGTTCTCCTGTCCCTTTCAACAATCACTTCCTCTTCCCGGCTGCAAATGTTGTAGTTCCCAAACCTTCTGATGTTATCGCAAATCACTTTCACCAAGTAGCCTCATCTGCCTATGGTTCTATAGCTGCTAGCTTTGCTCCCCTTGCATCTGCACACCCTCATGCGCTAGCAATTGCTCCTCCATGCTTCCCTATTTCGTCAATCTTGAGGCTTCTGCAGTATCGCCTTGGACGTTTGTTTTATCACCCCCGCAAGCAGTGTTGTCACTGCCGCACTGCAACTCTCTCTAGATCTCATGTTTCAGAATGTTTGCGTCTTGACCTATTGTTGCCTCCTGTTCCTGTTCCTGTTTTACAACTTCCGCTTGACGTTGCAATTGATAGCCTTCGTCCACTTCGCATTGTCAACCCAGCGAATCTTGCACCGTGGTATCTAGTTTTTCGTTGTCTCCATAAGATTTGGCTTCACTGTATGGGTCTGCCATTAGAAGTTTCCCCTCCAGACTCCCTCTTTGGCCCTGCATTTGTGGATCTTTAACGTTTTCTTTTCTCATTATTTATTACTCACCTGTTTTTTGGCACCTTAGCAGTATCTGACGGGTTGCCACAGGTTTGAGTTTACATTCTCTGTTTTGCTTTGTTGCTTTTCCTTATGCTGCGCACGCTTCCCTATGTGCTGGTCCATGACCATCTTGTAAGGCACTTTGGGTGTTGTTTTTTGTTATGCACTGTATGTGCAAAATAAATAATAATATTGTTAAAAAAAAAAAAAAAAAAAAATCATAGTGGCTCAGTCGGTACGAATGCGACTTTTCGAAGCTAAACTCCGCGGTTCGAATCCTATAGGGGACTGGATTCGAATTTCCTACGAAATATATCTCTCGCAATATCGTGCACGTGCAAGTACCGCGCCACACCTCCTTCGCATCGCCATTGCCTTGCCGCTTCCTCTTTCCTACGGCTCGCACGGGCTTCCCCAAGTACTGAAGATTTCCAAATCTTGGTGCAGTACACGTGGGTGACATGTACTGATTAAGCATTGTCAATACATGTTATAACATTCAAAAAAAAAAAAAAAAACTTCGCTCCCAGTTGCGGTACCCCTATCTCTCTCTCTCTCTCTCTCTCTCTCTCTCTCTCTCTCCTCTCCTCTATCTCTTCTCTCACTCTCAACCACTCTCTCTCTCAAAAATCACTGCGCCCTCCCAGCGCTCCGCATTGCGCAGCCGCCTGATGCCGCCGCATGCCCCGCCGCACCGCCCACGCACCCCCCTGTGCCCCTGATGGACTTTCTGGTGGCACCGTGGATTTTTGAGGCCGTTCGCACCCCCGTGCCTCCTCTGTTGAAAATTCCGCTCCACAGCTTCCATTCTCCGCTCCTGCCTCTCCAATTCACTGGGCTGATGATGTGAATATGGGGGAGGATGAAAATGCCGAATCACGTGACTTCGATCACGTGACCGACGCGCCAAAAGACCTGCTGAACATGAATTGCCCCGTGGTCGCTCCCGTTCTCGTTCCGATCACATCTGCCGGTGGTCCGGGTTCTTGCTGCTGTGGCTGCTCCCTCGAGTGTTGCATCTCTGGCCGATCTCCGTGTCGTTCTCAGCTCAGATGCGATCTGTTTTGTGCAACCTTTGATCCGTTGGCGATGCTGGATCCTATGCTTGCACATTTGCCGAGGGACACTCCTGCTGAATTTTTTTAGTGTTTGTCGGTGATATGGCCGAGGATCTGGTGGGTCGCTTTGGGAGGCCGCTGCCTTCGCCTTCACCTCCATTGCCCCAGTCTCCCGCCATGATGATGTGGCTGCGCCTGTGTGCCTTCCCCCTAGACAACTGCATGGTAATCCTCAATTCAGGACGATCTTGGGAACTCTGGTGCTCCTGGCCCTCGCCCCCCGTCTAGTCGACCTGCCCCACGTGGACCTCGTGGTCCACGCACTTATGCCGCTGCTGCTGCCAATGCCCGTGCCCGTGTGCTTGAGAGTCTCCCCACACTGAGTGCTGAATCTCGTACAGAAGCTGTCAGGACTGCCCTTGCTGGTCATGACCCCACTTCGAATGTCAGCCTTCGTGGCCCTCGGCCTGTCGTATTCTATCCTCCGACCTCCTCCGCTGCTGGTCTCCCCCACCTGCTGATCTTCAGGCCCGTGTGGATGATTTGACCACTGTGTACATCAAGGACATCATGAGACAGCGGCTCGGCTTTTGTGCGGACCATGCTGAGGGCTCTCTTGGCGATAAGGTGGTGCGTGGTATCCGCCACATCAGTTTCGTTGGTCGCAACATTGCTTCCTTTATCTGTATTCGCTCAACTGCAATTGCTCTCCGTGCGCCTTCTCCACCAGGAAGCTTCCACTGACGAATCAAACCCTGACTTTCTTCGCCGAGCCTCTACTCTGCCTTTGGAGCAGCGGGAGGCTGCGGTCAGGGAAGTTGTCACAAGAGATATGCACATATCCTCAGTTCAGTTACTGATCCTGCTATTTTCCTGTATGTCCGTGGTCAGCTCCCCATGGATGCTCAGGAAACTGTGCTGGACTGTGCCCGCGGGATTGCGCGTCAGCCTCGCTCAACCCCTTCGTCAATGATTAGTTTCGAGTTGGTACCTTCAATTGTCGCAATTTGAGCTTTGGAGTTCTTGATTCACTGTTTCGTTTATGCGCGCAAATCACATTGTTTTTCTGCTCCTGACTGAAACACACCTTTTTCCTTTAGACCCACTGCCTTCTCCCAGATTTGATTTTGACACTCGTTTTTCTCCTGGGTCATCGGGTGCGAAGGCTGGTGTGGGAGTCTTGATCAATCGCAGTCTTTGTAGACTTTATTCCGTCTCGTTTCTAGTTATGGTGGCACCTCTCTATGGTTTACATTTCGTGGGCTTTTGGTTGGAGGGTATTATTTGCCTCCTGTGGTATTGCTCAGGACCCTTCCTTGAAGAGTTTATTGCTTCACTTCCTCAACATGTCCCGTCGTCTCCGTGCCCTGTTCTTTTGTTGGGCGATTTCAATGCCCGTTTTTTAGCTACTGGTGATCATTCTTCAAATCGTAGGGGTAGGTTGTTTGAGCAATTTTTCTGCCGCTAGTTTCTCTCTAGTTAAGCACCCTTCCTGTCATAACCCCACATTTCTTCTCGCAATGGTGACTCCATTATCGATTTGTTGTTTGTCAATCCTCTGCTTCAATGTGATCCTATTTCTTACATAGTTCATAGTCGTCTAGCCGACGGCGAGTTTATGCCTTGGGCTTCTGACCATTTTCCGGTTACAGCTGTTTTTTCTTTTGCTCCTCCCAATGCCAGCGCTCCCTCTGCTGCACCCCCCACAAGCGCTGGGCTGCTCTCATCTGTTGCGTGAACCTGCTGTCTTTCAAGCAATGGAGGATGTGGGACATTTGTTTTTTGATCCCACCCTTGCTGATGTCAATGCTGCACTCAGTCCAATTTTAGAAGCTCCCGCCTTTGCCCAAATGTCTGTGGATTGTTGCACAGGGATGTATTGACTCTGCATTGGATATTATTTTGTCCTTTGTTACTTCATGTGCTGCTTGTGTCATTGGACCCCCCAGTTTAGTTCGCCGTCGCCCTGCCCTGCCATTGTTGCCGCCGCATTTAGTGGCCTTGCGACGGAGCTACTTACTTGCTCATAAGCACTATTTAGCTGTTTCTTCCTGTGATGATCCTGATCCTGGTTTAGTTGAGTATTGCCGCTTGGAGCGTGACCGGCTATCGCGTGAGCGTGTCAAAGCTTTTCGTACTTGGTCTCTTTCTCAGCGAGCTCGAGAGGCTTCTGGCGACAATATGTTTAGTTCTTCTCCTAGTTTCTTTAACCGAGGTTAGCAAAGTTCTTTCCCACCGCGCGTAAGTGTCATCAACGGCGCTCAGCTGCAAGTGGTTTATTGCTGATCCTGCCTCTTTATCTCATTATCGCAATCACTTTGCCTCCGTTTATCAGACTCAGTTTGCACAATCCTCTGCCAGTGCAGAACACGTTCGTCTACATGCGCTGAATGATTCTGTGTCAGTTAGTGTTAGTGACTTTGTTTGTGCTATTCGTTCTTCCCCAAACAACTCTGCTCCTGGCCAAACCATATTCCAGCTGAGTTATTAAGCCGTTAGCTTCTGATGTTGCTATCCTTTTTGTTCAACTTTCAAACGCTATTTTCCGTTCAGGTTTGTCGCCCTCTGCCTGGAATGCTGGCTTGTTGTTACCTGTTTGGAAGAATAAGGGCTCCATTGGTGATATTAGTCAGTACCGCCCCATTACTTTAACCAATGTTGATAGAAAAATCTTTGAGCGTACCCTGCTTCCTATGCTTGTAGCTCATGTTGGTAAACTTGATCCCGCCCAAGCTGGTTTCCAGGCCAATCGTTCAGGTGTTGAGTGTGTTTTTGCATTAGATGCTACCCTTCGACGGGCTTCCCGCACTGCTCTGCCTTATTGTGTTACTTTCTTAGATATTAAAGCAGCGTATGATACTGTGCATAGGCCTCTTTTGTGGAACGTCTTCGTCAATTTCCCAGAATTCCAAACCGTTTGATCTCTGTTTTGATGAGTATGTTTGATCGTTGTTCTTCTCAGGTTGTTATAGAGAATCGTTCTTCTGATTTGTTTTCGCTTCCACGAGGTCTTTTTCAAGGTTCTGTTTTGTCTCCGTTCTTGTACTCATTTTCATCAATCCTTTAGCACAGCTCCTTCGTCGTGAATCTTCTCATCTTGCTAGGTTTTCTTATAACACTCCTGTTTTCATTGTGTTTTTTGCTGATGACATAGCTTTGT